>JAWKAU010000432.1:0-80000 GCA_033398695.1 Orobanche coerulescens | reverse complement strand
AATAATAACATTAAATGAACTTACTAGAAACTCGAAACAACAGTTTCAGACGAGATTCGCAAGAATCGAACTCAAGTGCGGAAAAGTCGCTAAAAAGCTCGGAACTCAGCAAAACGATACCGAAACGAACTCGGATGACAAAAAGTGCAGAATTAATCATTCTCGAAATGACAAAACGGTCATGAGCGAGTCGTCAAAATGGACTTACGCCGAAAAAAGAAAATTACCGGAAATCCGAAATTGCGGATATTACATTCTATCCTCCTTAAAAGAAGTTTCGTCCCGAAACTTAAATCAAGTAGGGAGAAGCAATATCCTGCCAGGAAAACTCAACGAGATACACAAGAATAAAAAAAAATCGCGCCCAACGGCAAAACGCTACAAGCAACGCGAAAGAACATACAGCGTGAAAACACGCCCCACGACGACCATAACAACGTCACCGGCAATGATTCAAAACAATAACGAGTAATTAACGACGCATCACATGTAATATCCGCAATTTTCTGTAACACCCCAAACTAGGCGGATATTACAGTGCCGTAGATCCCCAACTAGGACCCACCAGGCAAATGAAAATGAATGAATTACACAAGATAAATGTAGTACCGAACTACATTACAACAATAATTACTCCGATGAGGAGTTTAGTTACAACACATCAGGACAATACCGAATACTAGTGTATTTTATATGAAGATAAAATACACAACACTGAATGAAACGGAGTATTCAAATGAAAGTTTGCAGCGGAAAATAAAGGACAATAACATGAATAACTGAAAGATCGGGGCCCCCTACTAGTATCACTAGGACTCCTCGACATCAACATGCTATTCCCGTGCGTTTGCCTTGCCATGACCTGAAAAACAAAATCCCCAAACGGGGTCAGTTACAAAGAACAACAATCCTCAAGGGTTGAAAATACACAAACATGATTTAACTGAAGTTATGAAATATCCTTAGTTATGAGTTACGCTGAAGAAGAGTATCACAGTACGCCCGTAGTGTTCTGTGCGAGTGTACAAGACGAATGACCGGACACACCCGTCCTTGTACCTAATTAGTCTCACGGTGTAACGCTTTCCCGTGTGCAGTCCAAGTATCGGTGAACCCGATACATAACCATCGTGTGCCCGACTAAAAATTCCACACACCACACCCGGCCGCAATATGAACCCGAGAAGGTCATATGAACGAGAATGACCATAATGAATATCAATGAATAATAATTAGACAAGACCAAGATGACTCACCGATATGAAAGTAAATAGTAGCGTGATTGATAATCGATGGAATGATTTGGAACCGTCGTTCCTCGTGAATGAAATGATTATTCGACAATTACAGGTCTCAAAATGATTAATAATATGATGAATGAATTATGATTATGAGTAATCAACAACAAAAAGGAATGAATATCCTTTTAACCGAGTAAGAATCAACTTACACAACACCGGTGACAATTATCCTTCCACGAACAATGTCCTAATTGAGATATCGGTCGCTCGAACAACCTTGAACAATTCAATTACCAACAATCCGTTCAATATACGTAACAAACATGAATATAACGAACTCAACACGTCGATACGACTAAACCAAGTCCATTGAGGCATTAAATCAAACACATTGCGTCCAAACTCCGATTGATTACAATCGAACCTCAATATACCAATACCAAATCCCCCAAGAAGTGTTTCAAACCAACAAAACATCTTCAATACGATTAATAATCCCAAACGAATATCCAAAAACGTGATTATAATGACAATTAATAAAAAACCCCCAATTTCAACTCGATATTCAAAGTGTTCTTGAATAATTCCTCAATAATCCAATAAATCCTTATACAAACTCATAATCATATACATATCCCTTCATATAACATGATTATAACATCCAAAACATCATATCTCAACATAGAATCGAAATCCAAGGTGTTGAAAAAATATTACCTTTGAAGATCCAATCACTTCGATCCGAAGAACACGAGTTTAAACGAGTATCCAAGCTTCCCAAATGAATGAAGATGATGAAAGTCTAACACTCAAGTGATTGAGGATGGAAAAATCCCTCTCTCAAGTCTCTCTCTCGGAACAAAAAGAAGAAAGGAAGAAAATGGTGATAAATGTCCCGGCCGAGTCCTTAAATACTGCCGGAAGTTACGGCTGTAACTCGGCCCTCTTACGGCCGTAACTGTCCAAGTCAACGGCCTTACGGCCGTAACCGGCCAACTCGTACGGCCGTAACTCGGCTTCGTCCGAAAGCCTGCCGACAGACTTACGGCCGTAACCGTTCCTGAGTTACGGGCGTAACCCGCCTTCGTCAAAAACACCCGTCGACAGCCTTACGGCCGTACCGCACACCTTACGGCCGTAACTCGGATGATACGGCCATATCCGGCCAACCTTACGGGCGTAACCCGCCTTCGTCAAAAACGGCCAGACATCCTTCCTGCAGCGTACGGCCGTATCCGGCCAAGCCTTACGGCCGTACCTGCCTCGACTTACGGCCGTATGCCGCAACCCTTACGGCCGTAAGTCACCCTTGGTCGACAACACCCGAAATATACGAACACCACTTACGGCCGTATCTCACCTTCCTTACTGCCGTAACTCACCTTCGGCCAAAATGCAGGCGGCTGCCTTAGACCACTTACGGCCGTAATGGCCACCTTACGGCCGTACCGAACTTACGGCCGTATCCCGAACCTTACGGCCGTAACTCGATGCTGGCCAAGGTGAATAAATCCGATAATTCCGATTCCTCGCTACGACTGATGAATGATCCGACATATCATACGAATGTGGAAGTGAACAAGTCTAACACGAGCCAAAGATGATACTCCCAGTACAAGGCTATCAATCACAATGAAAATGATAATACTCCCATCTCGATCTTAAAAGGGAGGTAATATGACGATCGGTGGCGATATACGATTACAACATGCCAACATTGAACGCAAATGAGTGATTCATGAATGATGAGTGATTATTAATGAGTGAGAATTACTGAGTGACAATTACAGACTGATAATTACTGATTGGTAAAGAATGAACTATAGCCGGGTATTACATACTCCCCCCCCTTAAAAAGAGTTTCGTCCCCGAAACTAAGGGTCAAACAACTCGGGATAACTCTCCCGCATACTCTCTTCGGTTTCCTAAGTGGCCTCTTCGACTCCGTGTCTAGACCACTGAAACTTAACCAAATGAATCGCCTTATTCCTCAACTGTTTGATTTGCCGCTCTAATACTCGTATGGGACGCTTCTCATACGAATGATCATCTGCGATCTCGATTTCGTCGAACTGAAGTATGTGACTCGGGTCGGCAACATATTTCAGTAGTTGAGAGACGTGAAACACATTACGAATTCGGCTCAACGCCAGAGGTAAAGCCAATCGATAAGTTAACTCGCCTATTCGATCCAGAATCTCAAACGGTCCAATGAATCTCGGACTCAACTTTCCCCTCTTCCCAAAGCGGAAGATATTACGACTGGGATTACCTTGACCAAAACATGGTCACCCGTCTCGATCTCTAATGGTCGGCAGCGATTACCGGACATATGATTCTGTCGACTCGAGTGGTCAACAACGACTCTGATCAAGCTACCTTCTCACGGGCGGCTAATAAGCATATCGGGCTCGGTCCGATTGATTCGATGGGTCGTCCCAACACAAGGAGATCGACAACGACGACCGTACTAGGCCTCGTATGGTGCTACCTTCATCGCGGCATGCTAACTAAAGCATGCGTGGACACAAACAACGATGGTGGGCTTCCCAATCCTCTACTAATCGAGGACGCATGCCCTCAACATGTCCTCCAATGTCTGAAAAGTCCTCTCTGATTGTCCGTCGGACTGAGGATGAAAAACGGTAATGAGATTCAGCTGAGTTCCCATAGCACGATGAACTGATTTCCAAAATGAGACACGAATCGTCCGACACGATCAGAAACGATACTCTTAGGGGTACTGTGAAGTCTCATTATCTTCTTGATGAACAACTGAGCCAGTCTCTCGGGACCCCACATATCCTTGATCTCAAGGAAATGAGCTGATTTAGTTAAGCAGTCCGCGATCGCTCAGATCGTATTCATGCCACGACGACTCGTCGGCAACTCGTGATGAATTCCATAGAAATATCTTCCCACTTCCATTCTGGAATAGGGAGCGGTATCAGCATACTCGCCGGTCGCTGATGTTCCATCTTGACTTGCTGATAGGCTAAACATCCCGAAACAAATTCCGCGACTTCTCGCTTCATATTACTCCACCAGGAATTTATTTCAAGTCCTTGCACATCTTGCTGGACCCCGGATGAACAGAATAAGGGGTAGCATGAGCTTCTCTCAAAATAGAGTTTTTCAACTCGTCATTCGCCGGTACACAACCGGTTCTTAAACCTCAAAAGTCCATCCTCGTGGACCACGAATCCAAGGGGCTTTCCCCGGAGCCACATCTTCACGGATGCGCAACAATGAAGGGTCTGAACTCTGATTCTCTCTGATTACCTCCTCAAGTGACGATGAAATCTCTAACATACAAAGCTGTCCCTGAACTCGCTGAAGCCAGACCTCGATCTCGGGTCTAAGGAATTCCTATTTGAAGCTCCTTCGAATCATTAAACGAGCAAGCATCTGCTCCTGAACGGACTTACGACTCAAGGCGTCGGCGACAACGTTCGCCTTGCCCGGGTGGTAAAGGATCTCGATATCAAAATCTTTGATTAGTTCCAACCACCGCCTCTGTCGCATATTTAACTCCTTGTGAGTAAATATATACTTCAACTCTTGTGATTGGTGAAGATCTGACAGGTGATGCCATAAAGGTAACGACGCCAAATTCCAACGCGAAAACCACGGTTGCTAGCTCCGGCCGTGGGTTGGATAATTAACCAGCTAATCCGAGGAAACATCGGATTTCCTTAACATCTTTCGGAGGTTGCCAATCTCGGATAGCCTCCGTCTTCTGAGGGTCGACACGAACTCTGGCAGATGAAATTACGTGCCCGAGAAAGTCACTTCGGACCTCCAGAACTCACATTAAGAAAACTTTCCATAAAGTTGTTCTCGTCTCAACACGTCGAGAACCTGATGAAGACGTACCTCGTGTTCCCCTCGATCACGAGAATAAATCAAAATGTCATCGATGGAGACAACAACAAACTGATCCAAAAGTCGATGAAAACCCGATTCATTAACTCCATGAATACGCGAGTGCAATAGTTAGCCCGAGCGGCATAACTACGAACTCATAATGACCATAGCGTGTACGAAGCTGTCCTCGCGATATCCGACTCTCGAATCCGCAATCGGTGATATCCAGATCTTAAGTCGATCTTGGAAAATACTGAAGCTCCCTGAAGTTGATCTAAAAGATCATAAATACGAGTTAAATGATACAACTCTTGATCATAACACTGTTAAGCTCCAGGTAAATAATACCAACACGAGACGAGCCATCCTTCTCCTTGACAGATCACTGCTGGTGCTCCTCACGGGGCACTCGGTCGAGATAACCTTCCTCGAACTATTCCCCAAGTTGAATCTTCAATTCTTGCATTCAGTGGGGCCATCGATGCGGTGCCTTCGATAAAGGGACGACCGGCTCTAACTCACTCCTGAATTCTCCTACTCTAGGTGAAAGCAACCAGATAACTCGTCTGGAAATACATCGTCAATCGATGACAATGATACCACGAATGATTGAACATTTCGATTGCCCTAGAATGGTCCATCGATAAAAAGAGATACCAATAATGATTGGACAACTCGATTGCCTTAGAAAGGCCAATCGATGAAGATGATACAAGGAATGTTTAAATAACTCGATTGCCTTTGAAAGGCCAATCGATGAAAATGATACAATGAACGATTGAATGACTCGATTGTCCTAGAAAGGCCAATCGATGAAAATGATACAAAGAATGATTGAATAACTCGATTGCCTTAGAAAGGCCAATCGATGAGAATGATACAATGAATGATTGAATAACTCGATTGCCCTAGAAAGGCCAATCGATGAGAATGATACAATGAATTATTGAATAACTCGATTGCCTTAGAAAGGCCAATCGATGAGAATGATACAATGAATGATTGAATAACTCGATTTCCTTAGAAAGGCCAATCGATGAGAATGATACAATGAATGATTGAATAACTCGATTGCCCTAGAAAGGCCAATCGATGAGAATAATACAATGAATGATTGAATAGTTCGATTGCGGAATTTCTCTGCTTCCGCTATAATAAAATTTCTACTGGAACAACGGGGATTACTTCCCTGAAGCACACATTCGACAACCAACGACAGAAAGATAGCGACCAAACGCTAACAAACACTGAGGATAGTATTAAGACGGTTAAACCAACTAATACCGAAAATTGCATCGTCCTAAGATAAGTTCACCACGATTAGATCCATCAACCAATTGCGATCATTAAGCTTAATTCGGTATGATTCCGAAAATTCTTCCATCGTCAGGTAGACCGATGGTATGAGGTCCACAAGGAATAGGACTATCCCAAAATAAGTCCATTCGAACATGATTCGAAAATGAATGAATGCGGTGCACCACTATTAAAAGGTACACACAGGTTGAAATAAAATCATGAGTATACCTGAGATCCTTCGGGTCACCGAATCGTCGATCCTCCTCAGCACATGAATCCGGGGCTTGCCGGCCCCCGAACTGGACGCTCCTGTCTGATAAATACGAGCTCCAACTCTATTTGCTTCCATTGTCTTAAGCAGCGTTGACAAAGCGGTCGATTTCAAAGCGGATTGCTTGGGGGCTCGAGATGCCGCGGAGCGACTTGGAGTCCCTTGGCAAAACGGGCCCTATGCCCGGCAATTCCACTGATTATGGCACGTGTGATCCGCTTGGACATTTGGTGCTGAAATGACCGGTTCTTCACGGTTAAACAGTGACGGCCGAATCGGCGCCGGGGCGAGATCCCGCACAACTATGCACCGTCGGAGGTCGCCGAAATGATAGGACTCACACGAGGCTTCTTGAAGGTTGATTGTCGCCTTCGGATTGATTACGCCGTTGATTTCCTGGCGACAAATGAAGGTTGTTGTTCAGCACTTTCCTTAGCGGTGGCTCATACGGGAGAGTTCTCTCGATTAATCCGGCAGTGGCGCAATGATGATTGAGCAAGCGCACATGGGTCATCATGGCTGCATAAAAGTGAGTGGATCAACCCGAACATCTTCGATCGAGCCGAGTCACAGGCACGATTTCCGGCGGCAGTGATTATTCCTCGGGTTTCGGCCCGCACCGTGGCCTCTTCCGTGCATCCTCACGACTCTGTCCATACCGAAGTAGGAAGGTCGCAAAATGATTATATTTCCGCATGATTATCATATTATGATTACGTCATGAGATGATGAAAATGAGTATACATGCTCTAACTTAGTGATTATATGAATGATTTACTGAGGTGACATGATTATCTGAAGAAATTCTCGAAATGATTATCTTGAATAACTTAACAAGATTAAAAATATGATCATCCAGATCGACAACTGAGTAATGAAATGAATTGAGTAATAAATGAATTAACATGATCGTCCTGATCATTAACTGAGTAATGAAATGAATTAAGTGATTAATGGGTTAACATGATCGCCCTAATCACAATGAATGATGATGTTTGAGGATTGTTAAATGATGAATGATGAATGAATGACTATTGCCAGAAATTATACCATGGCGTTAGAAATCTTACAGTTCTTAGATTCGATTGGCTCGGCATTTGCACAGTCACACGTGACGCGAACGTCCAATGATACTAGTCGACGATGATTTCAAATGAGACATGACTCGGAAGGTAGTATTCAAAACCACGCTCGATACCAACTCAGTAACACCCCAAACAAGGCGGATATTACGGCTGTAGATCCCCAACTGGGACCCACCAGGCAAATGAAAATGAATGAATTACACAAGATAAATGTAGTACCGAACTACATTACAACAATAATTACTCCGATGAGGAGTTTAGTTACAACACACCAGGACAATACCGAATACTAGTGTATTTTATATGAAGATAAAATACACAACACTGAATGAAACGGAGTATTCAAATGAAAGTTTGCAGCGGAAAATAAAGGACAATAACATGAATAACTGAAAGATCGGGCCCCCCTACTAGTATCACTAGGACTCCTCGACATCAACATGCTATTCCCGTGCGTTTGCCTTGCCATGACCTGAAAAACAAAATCCCCAAACGGGGTCAGTTACAAAGAACAACAATCCTCAAGGGTTGAAAATACACAAACATGATTTAACTGAAGTTATGAACTATCCTTAGTTATGAGTTACGCTGAAGAAGAGTATCACAGTACGCCCGTAGTGTTCTGTGCGAGTGTACAAGACGAATGACCGGACACACCCGTCCTTGTACCTAATTAGTCTCACGGTGTAACGCTTTCCCGTGTGCACAGTCCAAAGTATCGGTGAACCCAATATATAACCATCGTGTGCCCGACTAAAAATTCCACACAGCCACACCCGGCCACGCAATATGAACCCAGAAGGTCATATGAACGAGAATAACCATAATGAATATCAATGAATAATAATTAGACAAGACCAAGATGACTCACCGATATGAAAGTAAATAGTGACGTGATTGATAATCCAATGGAATGATTTGGAACCGTCGTTCCTCGTGAATGAAATGATTATTCGACAATTACAGGTCTCAAAATGATTAATATTATGATGAATGAATTATGATTATGAGTAATCAACAACAAAAAGGAATGAATATCCTTTTAACCGAGTAAGAATCAACTTACACAACACCGGTGACAATTATCCTTCCACGAACAATGTCCTAATTGAGATATCGGTCGCTCGAACAACCTTGAACAATTCAATTACCAACAATCCGTTCAATATACGTAACAAACATGAATATAACGAACTCAACACGTCGATACGACTAAACCAAGTCCATTGAGGCATTAAATCAAACACGTTGCGTCCAAACTCCGATTGATTACAATCGAACCTCAATATACCAATACCAAATCCCCCAAGAAGTGTTTCAAACCAACAAAACATCTTCAATACGATTAATAATCCCAAACTAATATCCAAAAACGTGATTATAACGACAATTAATCAAAAACCCCCAATTTCAACTCGATATTCAAAGTGTTCTTGAATAATTCCTCAATAATCCAATAAATCCTTATACAAACTCATAATCATATACATATCCCTTCATATAACATGATTATAACGTCCAAAACATCATATCTCAACATAGAATCGAAATCCAAGGTGTTGAAAAATATTACCTTTGAAGATCCAATCACTTCGATCCGAAGAACACGAGTTTAAACGAGTATCCAAGCTTCCCAAATGAATGAAGATGATGAAAGTCTAACACTCAAGTGATTGAGGATGGAAAAATCCCTCTCTCAAGTCTCTCTCTCGGAACAAAAAGAAGAAAGGAAGAAAATGGTGAAAAATGTCCCGGCCGAGTCCTTAAATACTGCCGGAAGTTACGGCCGTAACTCGGCCCTCTTACGGCCGTAACTTTCCAAGTCAACGGCCTTACGGCCGTAACCGGCCAACTCGTACGGCCGTAACTCGGCTTCGTCCGAAAGCCTGCCGACAGACTTACGGCCGTAACCGTTCCTGAGTTACGGGCGTAACCCGCCTTCGTCAAAAACACCCGTCGACAGCCTTACGGCCGTACCGCACACCTTACGGCCGTAACTCGGATGATACGGCCGTATCCGGCCAACCTTACGGGCGTAACCCGCCTTCGTGAATAATGGCCGGACTTCCTTGCTGCTGCGTACGGCCGTATCCGGCCAAGCCTTACGGCCGTACCTGCCTCGACTTACGGCCGTATGCCGCAACCCTTACGGCCGTAAGTCACCCTTGGTCGACAACACCCGAAATATACGAACACCACTTACGGCCGTATCTCACCTTCCTTACGACCGTAACTCACCTTTGGCCAAAATGCCTGGGCAGCCTGCTGGACCACTTACGGCCGTAACCGGCCAGCCTTACGGCCGTACCCGCTGAACTTATGGCCGTATCCCAGAACCTTACGGCCGTAACTCGATGCTGGCCAAGGTGAATAAATCCGATAATTCCGATTCCTCGCTACGACTGATGAATGATCCGACATATCATACGAATGTGGAAGTGAACAAGTCTAACACGAGCCAAAGATGATACTCCCAGTACAAGGCTATCAATCACAATGAAAATGATAATACTCCCATCTCGATCTAAAAACGGAGGTAAAATGACGATCGGTAACTGATATACGATTACAACATGCCAACATTGAACGCAAATGAGTGATTCATGAATGATGAGTGATTATTAATGAGTGAGAATTACTGAGTGACAATTACAGACTGATAATTACTGAGTGGTAAAGAATGAACTATAGCCGGGTATTACATTTTCGATTTCCGGTAAATTTCTTTTTTCGGCCGAAGCCCGTTTTGACGACTCGCTCATGACCGTTTCATCATTCTGAGAATGATTAATTCTACACTTTTTGACATCCAGGTTCGTTTCAGAGTCGTTTTGTTGAGTTCCGTGCTTTTTAACGACTTTTCCGCACTTGAGTTCGGTTCTTGCGAATCTCGTTCGAAACTACTGTTTCGAGTTTCCCGTAAGTCCGTTTAACTTTGTTAGACGTGTTGTGAACTTCGGTTTGGTTATTCGATCACGTATCGTGATTTCCGGGCATTTTGGGCCATTTTGTAATTTCTTGAAAGTTACGGGTATCCATATCTGTAATTGTTGTCTCGACCCGTTTCTTGGTCGCATATGACTAATTATGGTATTATGTTTTCATTCCGGGCCATTGATGTTGTCCGCGAACTTTTTGTCGTGTTCGTTCCGTACGTTTTCGGAAATCGGGCCGTCGAGCACTGGTGGTCGGGTACTGGCCGGACGGTTGCGGGACTGGCCGGACGATTGCGGGCACCGGCCGGACAGGTGCGGCAGGAACCGCGTAAGCGCACGCCATCGCCGGAAAGGCTGCGCTTAACCGGCAGTGTAGCGCCTTATCGGGTGGCCTAGCGACGCTATCGGGCACGGGCGGAGGATTACGAGGTTGGACTCGGTCAGGATCGGCGAGTAGCGCACGCCATCCGGTCGTAGCGCACGCTAACCGGCGAGGTAGCGCACGCTGCCGGCCGACTAGCGACGTTACACGGGTAAGTTTGTTAGTCCGGTGGCTCTTTGGGCCAATTCGGCTAGCGCGCAGGCTTCCGGCCGTAGCGCACGCTAGCGGGAGTCGGGTGGACGAGTCATGGTCGGCAGAATTGGTCGGTGGTGCCGGGTCGTGCGGGACATGGCCGAGAGTGCTCGGCCGGTACTGGCCGATAGCGCATGCTAGTCCGGGAAGGCTAGCGCACGCTAGTTCCGGCCCAGTATATATATGACAGACCAGCCACTTTTCCCTTCGTTTTTCATTTCCTTCCTTCTCCGTCCGCGGCTGGCGATTCATGGGTGACGAAGCCATGTTGTTTAACAACAAATCCATGAAGTTCTTGAGTTCATAACATCAATCAATCATCCGTTATCATCCTTTGATCCAGCGAATCAAGGTAATCTTCCTTAGAAGTATATTTGCATTTTCGTCCGATTCGTTCCGTGTTGTTGATTAATTCATGATGGGTATGATTAATCTTGGTAGTATTCTCGTGTTTAACATCATTTGATCCATGTTGGGGTTTTTGCATTTTCGTCCGATTCGTTCCGTGCTGTTGCTTAATTCATGATGGGTATGATTAATCTTGGTAGTATTCTCGTGTTTAACATCATTTGATCCATTGTTCTTCGTCGAATCGAAGTATATTTCTTGATTTCCTTCGAATTGACTTTTCGGGGGATTTGTCCCCGATCTCGTTTTTTATCCATTTTCGATGGATCGATTATGGTTAAATGATGTTGTTAAACATATTCTATGGATTGTATATCCATATTTCAACTTGGAATTCCGTTTTCGTGATTTGACGGAACGAATCGTGTTCTTGGCCGTTTTGGGGGAAATCCTTGAACTTTCGTCATTCGTTCTTTGAATTCAACGGCTTTGAGTCGTGTTATGGAATTCATTTCATTGTTATTATTGTCCTTCGTAGTTTATGAACGTGAGTTGGCGTTCGGTGGAGTCGGCGGGTTCGTAGTCGGTTCGGGCCAACCTACTTCGGTCAATTCTCCGCGTTGTTCTTATTCGAGGCAAGTATCTTGCCCATACATTACGTGTTTTGTGGATATAATGGTTCCTAAATGTCGATATGTGCCAAATAAATA
This sequence comes from Orobanche coerulescens, assembly GCA_033398695.1. Lineage (NCBI taxonomy): Eukaryota > Viridiplantae > Streptophyta > Magnoliopsida > Lamiales > Orobanchaceae > Orobanche > Orobanche coerulescens. Next base: position 67,669 of record JAWKAU010000432.1, on the reverse strand, counting down.
TTTATAATCATTTTTCAAAAGAATCGGTATATTTACCATCATGGTTTTCGTAGAGGTGACCCGTGTGGGTCGGGAATTAATATGCTTAGTTGATTATGTGTGCTAGTTTCGAGTATAGGATCACCTTACTTTCGTGTGATGTCATTATGTATGATTATGGCGTCGGTAAATGTAAAGTGTAATTCTCTTGTCAAATTATGTGCTTGGAGTCCCGTGGTTATGGATGAATATATTGAGTTTTTGTGATATTGGTTGTGTCGTTCGGTGCTGTTGAGATCTTGTGCTCCCTTGTGAATTGATATAGTTCTGGGTCGTGAGTACGTGTTGGATAATTTGGCCATTCTAGCAAGGTACCTCGACTATATATATTTTGTGTGTTTGACCTTTGAGAGTCGTGGTTTTGTAATCTGAGTTGTTACTCTTCCACTTGGGGATGACGTGTGGCCTCTGGGGGCCGATACTAATGGGTACGGCCACGGAAGTGGACTTGGGTGCGTATGTTGTTGTTCTTCCACCTGGGGATGGCATGTGGCCTCTGGGGGCCGATACTAATGGGTACGGCCACGGAAGTGAACTTGGGTGCGTGTGTTGATGTTCTTCCACCTGGGGACGGTTCGACGGGACCTCTGGGGGCCGATACTAATGGGTACGGCCGGGGAAGTGGTTTCCCACCTGGGGACGGTCCGACGGGGCCTCTGGGTGCCGATACTAATGGGTACAGCCACAGGTTACCAAGTGTGGTTTCTGTGATATTGATGTTGATGTTTTGATGATTAATTGTGATATTGTCCGGAGTATCACAATGCTTTACCCTCGTGGTCGAGAGACATGATATATCGAGTCTTGGTGCTTGGCTAGAATGACATAGGAATAATATGTTATGTGAAATGTGCCCTCGTAAGTGAATTGAAGTGGGTGATCGGGTCGTGGACCCTGTGTTTTGTGACCGTAATGGTTGGGTCGTGGACCCCGCGTTTTGTTAACGGATTTGCATTTTGGAAAAAGAACTTTGGGGCTGTGACCCTAAATGATTTTCGAGGAATTTAAGAACTTTTCAATTTCTAATGCTTTTAAAACTCCCGAGATTTGGAAATGTTTTCAAAGTGCTTACTTACTTCGTTTCTACTTTCAAGACTTGAACTATTTTTAACTAAATATACCTCGGGAAGTCTTTCGTTGTATTCTCGGAATGTGTTGTGTATGTCTCGTATTTGCATTTTATACTTGCACTAGCGAAACAGTGAAGTTTTGCTAACCCCCGAGTAATCGGGGGGTGGATATCTGTATTGTGTCCAGGTACATGCAGGTTTTCGGGAGCAAGACACAGGATCGGCACGAGGGATGATGAAAGACGAATGATACTAATCACACGAAGGCCAGTTTTGGGTTCAGTTAGTCGGAGTCCATTGTATTGTCTTTTCCGCTGTCTTATTGTTCGTTGTTGCAAGTATTTTACCCTTGCGTGGGTATGAGTCTGGATGAGTTTATGTATTTTTATTTGTATGTCAGTGTCGAAAGACCCAATCGGTGTATTGGTGTAACATCCCCAAAACCGTATGGGAATATTACACGCCGTAAACCCTTTCCGCAAGGATCTACCAGGCTAAACGTCCATAAACAACCAAATGCTTGCCCGGCCAGGGTCAAACAATATAATAATACAGACCGTTAAGGTCACTTACACATAAACACACAGACCGATGAGGTCACACAACTCTATCGACAAGACCGACTAACAACATTACCCACGCAGGGGTCGAAATACAATACATCGGAAGACTGAAATCAACTCTGACAACACAACAAAAATAAAACAACTCTCGACTCATGATTAGTATCGCAGCTCGTCATCCTCTTGTGCCAATCCTGTGACTGCTCCCCTGAATCTGCATGTACCTGGACGCAAAACAGACATCCACCCCCCGAATACTCGGGGGTTAGTAAAACTCCACTGTTTTACTAGTGCAAGTATCAAACCATACGAAATGTAACAAGCAAAAAGCAACTACGAATTTAATACGGAAATCCATTATCAAAATGTTCCCGAGAAGTTTTATAATTTCAAACTCAAGTAAGAGATATTTGAAAAGGAATACATCATCTCGAGGATTTTTAAAGCAGAAAATCTTTTGGACCTCGAGTCCCAATTTACAAAACCTTTTCGTAAACAATAGGGCCTTAGCCCGATTCTCGTTTCAAAGCATACTAAATAATATATCATTATGAGTCCGAGATCCATATTTAAAATGTTACCCGAACAACCACTGCTACACAATCACTGTTCGTACACATCATGTACCGAACTCCGGAGGCCTCGACGGACCTTACCCGGACCACACACACTGTCCGTACACATCATGTACCGAACTCTGGAGGCCTCAACGGACCCTACCCGGCTACAACATCGTTCGTACACATCGTGTACCGAACTCCAGAGGCCTCGTCTGACCCTACCTGGATCACACACCTTGTCCGTACACGTCATGTACCGGACTCCAGAGGCCTCGTCAGACCCTACCTGGTTCACACACTTTGTTCGTACACATCATGTACCGAACTCCAGAGGCCTCGTCAGACCCTACCTGGATCACACACACATCGACTCGACACAATTCATAATCATTAAATGTCAAGTCATTCCACATTACGCCGAAATGTACAATCAAGCATGTAAACCAAAACAACACAAACATCATGATCATCACAACGACTCTTAACCAACACAACACACATTCGGTACACAATACATTGAACAAACACGTGTACAACCATCTCATATGTACATCGCAATCCTGCATAAATGGCACAACGCCTAACACGTATACCAATATATCACTATTATCACAAAGTCTTCAAATTTCGGAAAACACAACCAACTCAACGGAAGATATTTACGGAGGCAAGCAAAATCGTCATACAACTCATACGTAATTACTATTCACAAGATACAAGTCGTATAATAAGATACTTGCCTTGAATTATTGACGACGCAACGAACAGAAAGGAAAGTCACCGAAGAACGCTAGGAACCAACGAAACCGAACCTAACGATTCGAAGCATACAATCACAACCATTTCTAAATGAATACGGAATCGGAATACACCCGAAAACCCGCCTACGATTCATGTATATTCGCATATAAACAACAACGAGGGCGGACCACAACCAAACCCTCTCGGTTCCATAAAAATCACGAAATATACCATGAATCCATAGGGAAACTAAGAATACCAACAAGATTAATCATATTCATCATGAATTAATCGACAAAACGGAACGAATCGGACAAAAACGCGAAAACCCCCAAATCTACCCAAAAGTAGGGTTCTAAAGATCTAACCTTGATTCGCTGGATCGAAGGATGTTATAGGATGATTGATCGGTGATATAAACTCATAAACTTCATGTATTTGTTGTCCAACAACATGGTTTCGTCTCCTCCAAAACCCCAGCCTCGGACCGAAGAGAAATGAAATGAAAAATGACTGAAAAAGTCGATGGTCTGTCATTTATATACTGGGCCGGAACTAGCGTGCGCTAGCCTTCCCGGCCTAGCGTGCGCTATCGGCCAGTATCGGCCGAGCACTCTCGGCCATGACCCGGCACCACCGACAATTCTGCCGACCATGACTCGACCGCCCGACTACCGCTAGCGTGCGCTACGGCCGGAAGCTTCTTGTGGCGCTGACATCGATAGCCCGGACTAACAAACTCATCCGTAACGTACGCTAGTCGGCCGACGGCGGCGCTACCCTGCCGGTTAGCGTGCGCCACGACCAAGCGATGGCGTGCGCTACTGCCGATCTGGCCGAGTCGAGAACCTCGAATCCCTCTGCCCGGGCCCGATAGCGTCTGTTGGCGGCTCGGCAGCGTGCGCTGCTGCCCGAGCAAGCCTGGCGTCCGGCGCGGCGTGCGCTCGCGGTTCTGCCGTGCTGCTCGGCGATGCCAAGACTTCCGATGCCGCCGGTCCGGTGCCCGGCCCGCCACGACCCGACGCCTCGATTTCCGAAAACGCACGGAATGGACACGGCGAAAAGTTCGCGGACGACATCAACGACTCAAAATGAAAACGTAATACCATAATTAATCATACGCGACCAAGAAATGGGTCGAGACAACAATTACAGATACGGATACCCGTAACTTTCAAGAAATTACAAAATGGCCCAAAACGCCCGGAAATCACGATACGTGATCGAATAACCAAACCGAAGTTCACAACACGTCTAACAAAGTTAAACGGACTTGCGAGAAACTCGAAACAATAGTTTCGGATGAGATTCGCAAGAATCGAACTCAAGCGCGGAAAAGTCGCTAAAAATCACGGAACTCAACAAAACGACACCGAAATGAACTCGGATGTCAAAAAGTGCAGAATTAATCATTCTCAGAATGACGAAATGGTCACGAGCGAGTCGTCAAAATGGACTTCCGCTGAAAAAAAGAAATTACCAGAAATCGAAAATTGCGGATATTACATTCTACCCTCCTTAAAAGAAGTTTCGTCCCGAAACTTAAAACAAGTAGGGAGAAGAAATATTCCGCAGGAAAAACTCAACGAGATACACAAGAATGCGTAACTAACGCCCAACGGTGAAATGTTACAAACAACGCAAAGGAATATACGGCGTGAAAACACGCTCCGCGACGATCAACACAACGCCACTGCCTATGATTTGAAACAATAACGAGCAATTTACGTCACATCACATGCACACATTAAATCAAAGAAACGCACGCAACAACAAGCCGCACCCGACTAGAACAGCTATGTGATAGAAACAAATAGAGTATCATGATAGAAATCACTCCGTTACTCATCAACAAGAAAATGTCCGACGTCAAAACACAAAAAAATTCAAGATAACAGAAAACGAGGATACTGGATATTACATTCTATCATACAAAAAAATAAGTTTCGTCCCGAAACTTAAATTAAGGTTATCACAATGATACGAAACAAAATATAACGACACATAATAAAATACCACGTTCATGACCCCGCGGTCCGCTGCCACGCCTCTGTATGTTCAACAACTATACAGGAACTTATTCAAAACAGAATATCATTTAACAAGTTCCAAACGTAAAAACGTCACAAGATACCCCTCTACCCGAGAAACAATCCGCGCAACTAGTGCCAAAACACTATCACTGGACATCTCTGCGCCCTCCGGAAGTAGGAATGGTACTCCGGTCCCTTATCATCTCGGCAACAATCTCGCAGTACTGAACTCGATGCCCCTCGTGTCCACAATTATAACAAGTCACGGGCGGTTTCTTACAATGCGCGCGTTCATGGCCTAGAACGTTACAGTTGAAACACCTAGGAGCATTACCAGAACTCAAAGGCACCGGCTTGGGTCCTTTGGATTCTCTAGCTAACCGAGAAGGTCCCATACTCGGCTGATACGAAGGTTGAGGTGTGGGAATCCCAATTCCCTTACTTCCCGATGCGTCAACGGAGATCTTCTGCTTCTTCGCTACTGATACGGACTCGGTGGACATTATAGCCATTTCAAATGCTAAGGCTCGATCTTGATAGTCCTTCAGAGTTGTACACCTAAAAGGGGCCATACACTGCCGAACATGAGGTTTCATACGCATATCAAAGTAACGAACCTTATCTGTCTCACTTCATACTTGATCTCGAACGTAACACAGCTGTCGATTGTAATCGACTATTGCTTGAGATACAGACACATCCCGGGGCGTAGCCGAGAATAACTCAACAATTCTACGTTCCTTAACAGGCGGCGGACAATACTCGGCCTCCATAGCAGTCTTGAATTCGGCCCAAGTAGCTGTACGATCACTAGGCGCTACGGCCTCCCACCAATGTGCCGCTTCCCTGTCAAGCAGGTATTGGGCGATGGGTACTCTTCTCTCATCGGGGCAAGCTACAGCATCAAATGCCCTGTCCAACTGGAAGAGCCAGTCCTCCCAGCCTAACGAATCCGAAGAACCTACGAAACGGGGCGGGTGCATTCTCATCACAACTCATAACCACTTACTAGCTCCGTTATCCTCATCTGGAATCCCGTCACGGTGTACGGTCTGATTCACATGCGCCAACTGGTCAGCCACCTGACGAAGGATCGTGGCGGCGCCAATGTCAACCCTACGACCACGTCCTCGGCCTCGACCTCTCGGCATACTGAACGGACGATCAATCAGAATAACACAACTAAATAAACATCACAACGTCAACATAGGACGATAAATAGCAGCGCGATATAACATCAACCCCAAGTCATTACACACGTGCACGAACTAACACTGTAATTCTAGAACTTCATTCAAAAATAATTCACACAGTCACATTAACAGAGATGTTTGGATTTTATCAATTCAAACACGGTCAAAACCACACACGTATCGTAAGGACCACACACTAGCAACGAAATAAAATATTTCCGAGGTGTTATTCAAATGATAAAATTTTAAAATTCTTAAGTTTGAAAAATTTGGTGAAATGAAATTTTTGAAAACACTTTTAATACCTCGGTCGTTCAATAAAAACCGTGTATCTCAATATTTAGAAAACACTGAAACATTCTCCGGCGAGCACAACAACACCACAAACTTATGACAACCACTTAGCCCCAACATGTGGACATATGAAGTTCAAAATTCCGAAAACCAAAAATCGTTCTGCAAAATAAAAATTTTCCAAAATCCTTTAGTTCATAACCAAAACGACGGTAATATTTTACAATGTCTGAAGTACTTCAAAACATATTTTTCAAATACCGTCTGATTGTGTCATTTGAAAATACACGGCCCATTTGTCAAAATTTAACAAATTTTTAAAAAAAAATCCACATAGACCGTGGTTTGACCGCACCACCAAAATATTTTCCAAAAATCGATTTTTACAAAAATTCTCAAACTGTAAAGTCCTTCGGAAAACATTCTCAAACTTACCCATAGCGGACAAAATTACAACGTTCCAAAAACAGTCGAGTTTAAAACCACATACTCCAATGGCAACCAAGGTCGCCAATTCAATCAAATGCATCTCGTGGTATCAAGTTTAAGCACACAGCAAAATCATTCATCGGAGTTTCTCACAAACTCTTCCGTCGGTACCTTTTTGAAACCCATCAAGGTTTACAACTTTCACAACATACCACCCCACCCGGTGGTTCAAAGATAAAACAATAACGTGTCCAGTTCTACACACATACTATGTGCCACGAATATTAAACACAACTATATTACACAATACTATGTAAATAAAATTATGCGCCGCAATTAGCTCACTAAGATAAAATCGAGATACACAGGTATTACGCATAAAAGAGGAGACTTACATCCACAGGTCGCACGGAGGTGACGGTCGCCCACGATACTAATCTCGTCCGACAACATAACCGACACGTTGTGACTACGCACAACTCAACTTGTCACCTGACGACTCGAACGACAAGACAACACATTACTCGACAATCACGACTTGACTCGACCCGACAGCCTAGGTTTCCGCAACCTAAGCTCTGATACCATAATTGTAACATCCCCAAAACCGTATGGGAATATTACACGCCGTAAACCCTTTCCGCAAGGATCTACCAGGCTAAACGTCCATAAACAACCAAATGCTTGCCCGGCCAGGGTCAAACAATATAATAATACAGACCGTTAAGGTCACTTACACATAAACACACAGACCGATGAGGTCACACAACTCTATCGACAAGACTGACTAACAACATTACCCACGCAGGGTCGAAATACAATACATCGGAAGACTGAAATCAACTCTGACAACACAACAAAAATAAAACAACTCTCGACTCATGATTAGTATCGCAGCTCGTCATCCCCTTGTGCCAATCCTGTGGATGCTCCCGAACTGCATGTACCGGGCCTTAAGCAGACATCCACCCCGAATACTCGGGGTTAGTAAACTCCAGTTTTACTAGTGCAAGTATCAAACCATACGAAATGTAACAAGCAAAAAGCAACTACGAATTTAATACGGAAATCCATTATCAAAATGTTCGAGAAGTTTTATAATTTCAAACTCAAGTAAGAGATATTTGAAAAGGAATACATCATCTCGAGGATTTTTAAAGCGAAAATCTTTTGGACCTCGAGTCCCAATTTACAAAACCTTTTCGTAAACAATAGGGCCTTAGCCCGATTCTCGTTCAAAGCATACTAAATAATATATCATTATGAGTCCGAGATCCATATTTAAAATGTTACCCGAACAACCATCGCTACGATCACTGTTCGTACACATCATGTACCGAACTCCGAGGCCTCGACGGACCTTACCCGACCACACACCTTGTCCGTACACATCATGTACCGAACTCGGAGGCCTCAATGGACCTACCCGGCTACAACATCGTTCGTACACATCATGTACCGAACTCCGGAGGCCTCGTCGGACCCTACTGGATCACACACCTTGTCCGTACACGTCATGTACCGGACTCCGGAGGCCTCGTCGGACCACTACCGGTTCACACACTTTGTTCGTACACATCATGTACCGAACTCCGAGAGGCCTCGTCGGACCCTACTGGATCACACACACATCGACTCGACACAATTCATAATCATTAAATGTCAAGTCATTCCACATTACGCCGAAATGTACAATCAAGCATGTAAACCAAAACAACACAAACATCATGATCATCACAACGACTCTTAACCAACACAACACACATTCGGTACACAATACATTGAACAAACACGTGTACAACCATCTCATATGTACATCGCAATCCTGCATAAATGGCACAACGCCTAACACGTATACCAATATATCACTATTATCACAAAGCCTTCAAATTTCGGAAAACACAACCAACTCAACGGAACATATTTACGGAGGCAAGCAAAATCGTCATACAACTCATACGTAATTACTATTCACAAGATACAAGTCGTATAATAAGATACTTGCCTTGAATTATTGACGACGCAACGAACGGAAAGGAAAGTCACCGACGAACGCTAGGAACCAACGAAACCAAACCTAACGATTCGAAACATACAATCACAACCATTTCTAAATGAATACGGAATCGGAATACACCGGAAAACCCGCCTACGATTCATGTATATTCGCATATAAACAACAACGAGGGCGGACCACAACCAAACCCTCTCGGTTCCGTAAAAATCACGAAATATACCATGAATCCATAGGGAAACTAAGAATACCAACAAGATTAATCATATTCATCATGAATTAATCGACAAAACGGAACGAATCGAACAAAAACGCGAAAACCCCCAAATCAACCCAAAAGTAGGGTTCTAAAGATCTAACCTTGATTCGCTGGATCGAAGGATGTTATAGGATGATTGATCGGTGATATAAACTCAGAAACTTCATGGATTTGTTGTCCAACAACATGGTTTCGTCTCCTCCAAAACCCCAGCCTCGGACCGAAGAGAAATGAAATGAAAAATGGTGAAAAAAGTCGGATACATCATTTATATACTGGGCCGGAACTAGCGTGCTCTAGCCTTCCCGGCCTAGCGTGCGCTATCGGCCAGTATCGGCCGAGCACTCTCGGACATGGCCCGCATGACCCGGCACCACCGACAATTCTGCCGACCATGACTCGACCGCCCGACTCCCGCTAGCGTGCGCTACGGCCGAAAGCCTGCACGCGCTTGGCACATCGAGAGCCACCGGACTAACAAACTCATCCGTGCTTGTCGCTAGTCGGCGGCGGCGTCGCTACCCTGCCGGTTAGCGTGCGCCACGGCCAAGCGATGGCGTGCGCTACTGCCCGATCTGGCCGAGTCGAGAACCTCGTAATCCACTGTGCCCGGGCGATAGCGTCTGGCGTGACTCGGCAGCGTGCGCTACAACTGCCGAGCTAGCGCGCAGCGTCCGGCCGTGGCGTGCGCTACGCCGGTTCTGCCGTGCTGCTCGGCGGTGCCAAGACTTCAAGCGATGCCGCACCGGTCGGCGGTGCCAGCCGCCCGCGACCCGACGCCTCGATTTCCGAAACGCGCAGGCGGACACGACGAAAAGTTCGCGGACGACATCAACGACTCGAAATGAAAACGTAATACCATAATTAATCATACGCGACCAAGAAACGGGTCGAGACAACAATTACAGATACGGATACCCGTAACTTTCAAGAAATTACAAAATGGCCCAAAACGCCCGGAAATCACGATACGTGATCGAATAACCAAACCGAAGTTCACAACACGTCTAACAAAGTTAAACGGACTTGCGGGAAACTCGAAACAGCAGTTTCGGACGAGATTCGCAAGAATCGAACTCAAGCGCGGAAAAGTCGCTAAAAAGCACGGAACTCAACAAAACGACACCGAAATGAACTCGGATGTCAAAAAGTGCATTAATCATTCTCAGAATGACGAAACGGTCACGAGCGAGTCGTCAAAATGGACTTCCGCTGAAAAAAAGAAATTACCAGAAATCGAAAATTGCGGATATTACAATTGGTTCGTTATTTTGATTCGTCGGTATGTAATGTAATGTGCTGTTTAGATGTCTAGCCTGGTGGATCCTCGCGGAGAGGGTCTGCGGCATGTAATATTCCCGGTTCGATCTGGGGATGTTACAATTATGGTATCGGAGCTTAGGTTGAGGAAACCTAGGCTGTCGGGTCGAGTTATGTGTTGTGGAGTCTTGTATTGTCAGATTTTGTCTGACTGAGTCGTGTCGCGACGCGTCGTTTGGGATGTCGGCCGTGATTAGTATCAGGGTGCAGCCATCATCTTCGTGCGATCTGTGGATGTAAGTCTCCTTACTACAGGTTGTACCACGAGCTATACGAGCCTGTGTGATTCTGTGTTATGTAGTTAGTATTTGAAGGTGCATCGTGAGTAAGTGACATATAGTTGTTGATTCCCGTCTTGCGCTAAAATGTAGAATGATATTGCTGAATGTATCTTTGTATAAACCTTGGAATTTTAAGTTTTCGAATCCTTTCGGGGAGTCACGTAAAATTTTTAAAATGTCCTCGAGGAGGAAAAAGTTGATTTTCGTATGTTGACCTCAAGGTGAAAGTTCAAAACTCGAATTATTAATAATTCTTTTCCACTGTGTACTATAAGTTTTCAAGACACGAGTTTTGAACTCAAATGAGTTCTACAAAATATACTCAAGACGTGACCCTTGTTTTTGACTTTTCGGTTTTGAATGACAATCGCCTTTTGATGGTTGCTCATGATGTGTTGTAATTATGTGAATCGATGGCTTCGAGATTCGAATATTGTTGTTGTTTATTTGTGACCTTCGATTCCAGTAATGTCGTGTATATGTTCGCAATCATGTTGCTAAAATAGAACCGTTAGCGCACGCTAAGTGTAAGGTTAGCGCGCGCTAATGCAGCATGGGTAGCGCACGCTAAATATGTGTTGTAGCGCGCGTTAGTCAGTCCGGACAGAGGCTAGGTAACTACATTTCTTTTAGCCGTTAGGCCTAACCTTAGCAGTCAAACACCTGGGACTGTATTCTATGTGTGTTGTCAAGTAATGACAAACTGTTTGGTATAAATGTGCGTTATGATTCTTTTCGTTGCACTAAGTGATAATTGATTGAGTTCGGCAAATGGATAAATTATGTCTGCCGCGAGTGTGTTCGAACACGCCTTTCTAAAACTTTCATAAGTTTGCGCAAGTGTGATTAGCCGGCGGCTTCGTATGAACTTTGGAAATTGTTTGAAATTTTCGAGCCGGCCTAGGATTCTCAAATAAAACCTCGACGGTATTTGAAAGAGTTGTTTTAAAGTACCTTGAACATTTTGTAAAATATTACCGTCGTTGATGTTTGTGAAGTGTTGGGAGAATTTTCGAAAATGATTTTAACGTATTGTTGCATTTTCAATTAATTCGAGTGAATGATTTCAAAAATCTTTCACACCATAAAAATATTTTATTTCAAAACCAATGCGATTTTTATTTTCAAAAATATATAGTGAAAGATGAGAAATCTCACTCGATGTAAAGTTCAAACTCGGATTCGGAAATGTTAGAGTATGTAAGAATGATTTGATGATCTTGCATGGTTAACTTGTTAGTTGTTAACGGCGATGATGATACGTAGAGGCATGATGACTTCAAATGATTTCAAATGAGACGGTTAAAGTATGTTGATTACAAGTTTTGATGAAACAAACCGAGGTACCAAAAGTACTTTTAAAGTTTATTTTAAATAGCATACAAATCCAAGGATTTTCAAAAGATTTCCTTTAAAAGGATACCTCGTGGATTTTCTTTTCGAGTTGTTATTGGTTACCTTATGTGATTTGATGTAATACCCACATTTTTTCATTCTTTCTCTTCTGTTTCGTCCAACCGTATCGACTCGACTGTGTTCGTTGATGCTTCTGACCTGGTGTCGTTTCTCACCTTTGTCATTCGAGCGAGTTCTGATATTGTCCCAAATTGATCTATATATCGTTGTGACCTTTCCAAGTTCGGGAAATTAGTCTCTTTTTCGATCTTCCAACCCTTGGGCGGTGGGATTCCGCATTTGTTCAGCGGTTGGCTCGCGTTTTGATTGATGTACCGTTGGGTTGGTCAATCATATTAATTTTCGTTCGTTGTGTTTTGTGATTGTCGGATAATTGACTTGGCTATATTATCCGTTTGATGACGCTTGTTATTTGTTGGTTTTATTATATCCCTAACGGCGACGTTGTGTTGGTCGCCGTGGAGCGTGTTTCCACGCCGTTTATTCCTTGCGTTGTTTGTAACATTTCGCCGTTGGGCGTTAGTTACGCATTCTTGTGTATCTTGTTGAGTTTTTCCTGGCGGAATATTTCTTCCCCCTACTTGTTTTAAGTTTCGGGACGAAACTTCTTTTAAGGAGGGTAGAATGTAATATCCGCAATTTTCGATTTCCGGTAAATTTCTTTTTTCGGCCGAAGCCCGTTTTGACGACTCGCTCATGACCGTTTCATCATTCTGAGAATGATTAATTCTACACTTTTTGACATCCGGGTTCGTTTCGGAGTCGTTTTGTTGAGTTCCGTGCTTTTTAACGACTTTTCCGCACTTGAGTTCGGTTCTTGCGAATCTCGTTCGAAACTACTGTTTCGAGTTTCCCGTAAGTCTGTTTAACTTTGTTAGACGTGTTGTGAAATTCGGTTTGGTTATTCGATCACGTATCGTGATTTCCGGGCGTTTTGGGCCATTTTGTAATTTCTTGAAAGTTACGGGTATCCGTATTTGTAATTGTTGTCTCGACCCGTTTCTTGGTCGCGTATGACTAATTATGGTATTATGTTTTCATTCCGGGCCGTTGATGTTGTCCGCGAACTTTTCGTCGTGTTCGTTCCGTACGTTTTCGGAAATCGGGCCGTCGAGCCCTAGTGGTCGGGTACTGGCCGGATAGTTGGCGTTCGGTGGAGTCGGCGGGTTCGTAGTCGGTTCGGGCCAACCTACTTCGGTCAATTCTCCGCGTTGTTCTTATTCGAGGCAAGTATCTTGCCCATACATTACGTGTTTTGTGGATATAATGGTTGCTAAATGTCGATATGTGCCAAATAAATATTTATAATCATTTTTCAAAAGAATCGGTATATTTACCATCATGGTTTTCGTAGAGGTGACCCGTGTGGGTCGGGAATTAATATGCTTAGTTGATTATGTGTGCTAGTTTCGAGTATAGGATCACCTTACTTTCGTGTGATGTCATTATGTATGATTATGGCGTCGGTAAATGTAAAGTGTAATTCTCTTGTCAAATTATGTGCTTGGAGTCCCGTGGTTATGGATGAATATATTGAGTTTTTGTGATATTGGTTGTGTCGTTCGGTTCTGTTGAGATCTTGTGCTCCCTTGTGAATTGATATAGTTCTGGGTCGTGAGTACGTGTTGGATAATTTGGCCATTCTAGCAAGGTACCTCGACTATATATATTTTGTGTGTTTGACCTTTGAGAGTTGTGGTTTTGTAATCTGAGTTGTTACTCTTCCACCTGGGGATGGTGTGTGGCCTCTGGGGGCCGATACTAATGGGTACGGCCACGGAAGTGGACTTGGGTGCGTATGTTGTTGTTCTTCCACCTGGGGATGGCATGTGGCCTCTGGGGGCCGATACTAATGGGTACGGCCACGGAAGTGAACTTGGGTGCGTGTGTTGATGTTCTTCCACCTGGGGACGGTTCGACGGACCTGCGGGGGCGATACTAATGGGTACGGCCGGAAGTGGTTTCCCACCGGGACGGTCCGGCCAGGGCCTCGGGGGCGATACTAATGGGTACGGCCACGGGTTACCAAGTGTGGTTTCTGTGATATTGATGTTGATGTTTTGATGATTAATTGTGATATTGTCCGGAGTATCACAATGCTTTACGCTCGGGGTCGAGAGACATGATATATCGAGTCTTGGTGCTTGGCTAGAATGACATAGGAATAATATGTTATGTGAAATGTGCCCTCATAAGTGAATTGAAGTGGGTGATCGGGTCGTGGACCCTGTGTTTTGTGACCGTAATGGTTGGGTCGTGGACCCCGCGTTTTGTTAACGGATTTGCATTTTGAAAAAAGAACTTTGGAATTTGTGACCTAAATGATTTTCGAGGAATTTAAGAACTTTTCAATTTCTAATGCTTTTAAAACTCCCGAGATTTGGAAATATTTTCAAAGTGCTTACTTACTTCGTTTCTACTTTCAAGACTTGAACTATTTTTAACTAAATATACCTCGGGAAGTCTTTCGTTGTATTCTCGGAATGTGTTGTGTATGGCTCGTATTTGCATTTTATACTTGCACTAGCGAAACAGTGGAGTTTTGCTAACCCCAGTAATCGGGGTGGATATCTGTATTGTGTCCAGTACATGCGAGGTTTTGGGAGCAAGACACGGGATCGGCACGAGGATGATGAAAGACGAATGATACTAATCACACGAAGGCCGATTTTGGGTTGATTAGTCGAGTCCATTGTATTGTCTTTTCCGCTGTCTTATTGTTCGTTGTTGCAAGTATTTTACCCTTGCGTGGGTATGAGTCTGGATGAGTTTATGTATTTTTATTTGTATGTCAGTGTCGAAAGACCCAATCGGTGTATTGGTTCGTTATTTTGATTCGTCGGTATGTAATGTAATGTGCTGTTTAGATGTCTAGCCTGGTGGATCCTCGCGGAGAGGGTCTGCGGCGTGTAATATTCCCGGTTCGATCTGGGGATGTTACATCACATGCACACATTTAATCAAAGAAACGCACGTGACAACAAGTCGCACCCGACCACAACAACTATGCGGTAGAAACATGATAGGACGTCGAATGTACGCTCACTGAAAACCCGGTTTAAAATATGGACCAATAAAGGTCCGACCTAGGTTCTTAGATAAGGAGATTACAACCCCAAGGTCCTTTAGAAGATCGCCGACCTCGGAGGCCCCATTTAGCTGTGACATCTGTTAAGATAAAGGGCGCCGACCTCGGAGGCCCCGTGACCTATGATATCCGATAGCAGTCGCCGACCTCAAAGGCCTCTCAAACTACGATTTGAATAGGGATGAGCCGACCTAAAAACCATCGGACTCTTGGGAAAGAAGATCTGACTCACTGTGAGAATCCCTAAGATCCAGTGAGAACCCATACCTTGCCAATCCAGGAGATCCGAGTTGAGAGCCCATACCTCGCAATCCGGAAATCCAGGGATAGGAAATCGCAGCTTGAATCCTGGATATCCGGGATTCTCTCTAGAATCAGGAATCATCTCAGATGACAAGGTATCCTCCCTCCTATAAAAGGGAGAGGGGGTTCCTCAAAAGGGATTCAGACTACGAGAATACGACATTTTTAGAGAGAGAAAGAAAAGAGAGTACTTCATATATTTTG
Organism: Orobanche coerulescens; assembly: GCA_033398695.1. Classification (NCBI taxonomy): domain Eukaryota; kingdom Viridiplantae; phylum Streptophyta; class Magnoliopsida; order Lamiales; family Orobanchaceae; genus Orobanche; species Orobanche coerulescens. Next base: position 51,862 of record JAWKAU010000432.1, on the reverse strand, counting down.
GGTTTTCTTAGCTAAACTTCTAAGATAAACCCGGTTCTTGGTGGCGATCAGCTCGGTTACATCAAGTGGCGCCGTCGTGGGAACGTGACATCGAGTCACTTTGAGTTGAGACGTGAGGTTAGTAATGGCGAAGAAATGAACCGAGAAGAGAACAGGGGATTTAATACCGAAATCTAGAAGAGGAACTAGCGGCGGCGGGTGGAGAAGCGACTGGAGAAAACGCCCGCCACCCTGTAGAAGAAGTCGCACCCAAAGACAATTACACTAACGAAGGAAGCCTTGGCCGACATAATCGCCGGTGCAATCCGTAAGAGCCGGGAGGTCGAAAAGCAAAGGGTACCACGAAAAGTAATACCTATCCTATCGGATGGGCGGAAGAAATTGATCGGCAAGAAGAACATGGTGAGAGTTATCCAAAAATATGGGAGCGATCTAGGCGGGAAAAGCGAGGATCCCTTGATATCCGGCATGCGGGGCGAATTTGGAAGAGTTGCGGCAGAGGGTTGCGGGGAGGGACATGGAAAGTCATCCAGGCCATCCCTTCTCGAAGGCATACTACAGGCCGAGCTCCCGTATGGGTTTAGGGCTGTTACCTTCACCTATGATGGACTCTCGATCCTACCCGACATTTATACTGATTCGAGAACATGGCGGTACTACATAGATATTCGGATGCCGTGAGTTGCAGGGCATTCTTGGCCACACTGCCGAGTCGGCTCGGGATTGGTTCCACGGATACCCCAGGTCAATCACCGGCTTCAAAACTTTCGGCTCGCGTTCTTGACGCATTTGCAGCGCCGTGGCGCACCAAAGACCTTCATGTCCTTGTTCGGTATCAAACAATATTCGGAGAAGCGGCGAGAGCTTATGTGACCCGATTCATGAAGGCGTGTGCGGAGGTACCCTCGTCGTCGGAAGAGGTAAAAACCCGATGCCTTGACACGGGGACTAAGGCGGGGTTGTTACGCACCTCATTAGCTAAAAAACCGGCGGAACATACGATGAGGTCTTAGCCGATGCTCGAAGTACATCAACGTTGAGGAAACCGAGAAGGATATGGAGGAGTTGCATGAAAAGCCCGAGGATGGGGAAAGGGGTCAGTGATTGATACATGGGAGGAGTACACCTTTCAAGGAAATTTGCCTCGGGAAGAAATGTCACGGGGAAAAGCGGTCGGAAGAAGAACGATATCGTTCTAAGGCGACCAAGATTTGACCAATATAGCCCACTAACAATGAGGAGAGCCTGGAGTTTTGGAAGCGGTTGAGGGTAAGATGAGCAGGGTCATCGAGTGGCACGCATCTCGCCCTAATAGGCCCACCCGGCCAAGTCGATCTTTATTGTCGATTCCACAATGATTACGGGCATAAAGCAGATGAATGCAAGCACCTTAAGGACGAGATCGAGAGGTGGTCCGAGCGGGACATCGATGGAGTTCACATATCAACGAGAGAAATGGAGGTCGGAGCGGCGACCCATGCCCCCGGGAGGCGGGGTTGAAAAGAAGCTCCACGGGGACCCGCCGCTCCCGGCTAAAAAGAGTGATCCACATGATATCGGGGGACCAACCGGAAGTTCTAATCGGGCTAGGAAAGCCCACGCACGAAAGGCTAGGTGTCATCAACTCAAGGAGGTCGCCTCTGTGGCGGTGGGCCTATCATTGATTGACCCCATGGATTATAATGGGATACATACGCCCACAATGACGCGTTGGTCATCACGGCGGAAATCGCCCGATTCTGACGTGCGAGAGGGTGTTTATCGATACGGGTAGCTCGGTAGACATCTTATTCTATGACTGTTTCAAACAGATGAACTTGGAAGTGGAATTGAGAAAGGTAGATACCACGCTCTATGGGTTACGTATGGCCAGGAGTGCAACCGGTGGGAGAAGTGGTGCTGCCCGGTGGCACTAGGTCGGATGCCCCATCGGAAGGTCAAGACACTCAGATTCTTAGTGGTGGACACCAAATCGGCCTATAACGCCATTTTAGGACGACCAGGGCTCAACAAATTGAAGCAGTAGCCTCTACCGCGCACATGAAAGTGAAATTCCCGTAGGAGGAGGTGGGAGAGGTAGCAGGAGATCAGTTTGTCGCCCGTTCTTGTTATCAAACAACCGTGAAGCAGGGAGTACAGCGTGGAAAGAGGACACCCGAGCTCGGGGGTCCGGATCCGGAGTCCAAGAGGAATAAACAAACGAAGACACCCGAGGAAGCTGAGGAAGAAGGTGTCAAGCCCAACGAGGAGTCGCTAGAAATAGAATTGGTTCCAGGAAAGCCGGAAACAAAGACTCGCATGGGGAGTCGGTTGGATGATGGAATAAAGGAAGGCCTCATCAGCCTGCTAAGAAGATTCGTGGACATTTTCGCATTCACAGCTGAGGATCTGGTGGGAATCAGCCCAACAGTTGCCGAACACAGGTTGAACATCGACCCCACCATAAGACCAGTAAAGCAGAAGAGGAGGCATTTCGGGCCAGAAATGGATGGGGTCATTGGGGAAGAGGTTGATAAGCTCCTCCGAGCTGGGCACATAGTGGAAATCCAGTTTCCGGAGTGGCTATCCAATGTCGTGATGGTAGGGAAGGGCCCGGGGAAGTGGAGGATGTGCATGGACTTCCGGGACCTAAATAAAGCATGTCCCAAGGATCACTACCCGTTGCCCCGCATAGATCAGCTGGTGGATTCAACCTCAGGGTGCGAGTTACTCAGTATGATGGACGCTTCCCAAGGATATCATCAAATTCCTCTCGCACCCGAGGAAAGAAAGCGGGTTAGTTTTGTGGTTTCAAAGGGAACTTTTTGCTATGTACGCATGCCTTTTGGATTGAAAAATGCAGGAGAACATATCAGGGACCTAGAAGAGACGTTCGAGAACCTGCGCACATACGGAATGAAACTCAACCCATCAAAATGCTCTTTTGGAGTCAAATCGGGAAAATTCCTGGGGTATGTGGTCACAGAGCAAGGAATCGAGGTCAACCCGGAGAAGGTCAAGGCAGTACTGCAAATGAATCCTCCAAAAAATATAAAGGATATCCAGATACTAACGGGAAGAATAGCAGGGCTGAGCCGTTTCATATCACGCTCGGCCGAGAAGGGGTTCCCATTTTTTAAACTCTTAAGAAAAGGGAACAAGTTCGAATGGACCCCGGAAGCGCAAACGGCATTCGAAAAATTGAAAGAGTATTTGGCGAGCCGCCCTACTCACCAAACCCGATGCAGGAGAGGATCTTGTACTCTACTTATACGTGGGAGAAGGAGCGGTGAGCTCGGTCTTCTTGAGAGAAGAAATGAATAAACAAAAGCCCATTTATTATACGAGCCGAATCTTGCAAGGAGCAGAACGGAACTACTCCGAGCTAGAAAAAGGGGCGCTGGCGTTAGTGGTTACGGCCAGGCGATTGAGGCCCTATTTCCTAGCCCACCGGATAAAATTGCGAACCAACTTGCCCTTGAGAGAAATATTAGGGCGACCTAATGTATCAGGTCGTCTGGTGAAGTGGGCGGTGGAAATGGGGGAGTACGACATGGAATATGAGCCGAGAACGGCGATTAAAGCTCAGGCCCTAGCAGACTTTATCCAAGAGGGGGCCATGCCGTCGCCACCAGAAGGACAGTGGCTGTTGCATGTGGATGGATCGGCGACAACCAGTGGTTCTGGGGCAGGAATAATCCTCACTACCCCGGAAGGCGAGCAATTAGAGTATGCCATAAAATTCGATTTCAGGGCATCTAACAACGAGGCCGAATATGAAGCCCTGGTCAAGGGAATGCAGCTGGGAATAGACTTAGGCGCACGACGACTCATTGCTTACTCTGATTCCCAACTGGTCACACAACAGGTAGAAGGAAAATTTGAGATAAATGAAGATCGGATGAAGAAGTATGTGGAGGAAGTAAAAGAGGCTGCCAAAAAACTAGGTGAATGGAAGCTAGTCCATATCCCTAGGTCGGAGAATCAAAAGCTGATTACCTAGCAAAGATGGGAAGCTCCTTAGTGGATTGCCGCTCGCGACGATGCGATTAAGGAGCAGCCAGAATTATCATCATGAAACAGGTGATGGAGGTGAATGAGATGGTAGATTGGCGAACTCCTTTATTGGCATACCTAAGAAGGGCAGAATTACCCAAGGAGAGACAAGAAAGAATGAAAATTGTGCGAAGAGCAGCAAGGTTCTGCTGCATTAATGATGAGCTATATAAAAGGTCCTACCTCGGGCCATACCTACGATGCATCTCGGAAGAAGAAGGGCGAAGTGTATTGGAAGAAATCCACGAAGGGTCTTGCGGAGACCATACCAAAGGAAGAGCGCTGATTAGCAAAACGCTAATTTGGTTTCTTTTGGCCGACCATGAGCAAGAAAGCAGTGGAAATGGTTAAGCGACGCCAAAAATGTCAAGTGCACGCACCCTTAATTCATATCCCGGCCGAGGATATGATCACCATGGGAGTGCCCTGTCCATTCGCCAAATGGGGAATTGACATCATGGGGCGCTTACACTGCTCGGGAGGAAGAAAGTTCTTAATAGTAGACATAGACTACTTGACAAATGGGTAGAGGCCGAGCTGTGGCCACCATAACCGAGCAAAGAATCATAAGTTTCCTGTTTAACAACATTTGCTGCAGGTACGGAGCGCCCCAGATACTCATCTCAGATAATGGAACCCAATTCAATGGGAAGAGAACCCAGTCCTGGTGCGAGGGCATGCATATCAAGCAAAGGTTCGCTGCGGTTGCTCACCCGCAAGCTAACGGGCAAGTAGAGGTAACTAACAGAACAATCTTGCAGGGGATAAAAACCCGCTTAGACAAAGTGGGTGGAGGATGGGTGGATGAGCTTAGCTCGGTACTATGGTCGTACAGGACCACACCTAGATCGTCAACAGGAGAAACACCCTTCAGTATGGTCTACGGGTCCGAGGCCGTCATCCCCGCAGAAGTCGGAGAAATGTCCCATCGGGTTCGATGGTTCAACGAGGTGGAGAACGAGGAAATAATGAAGGAAGCGTTAGATACCATAGAAGAAAGGAGGGAAGCGGCAGCAGCACGAACTGAAAGATACAAAAGCCTGACAAAAGCAGCTCATGACAAAAGAGTCAAGAAGAGACAATTCAGTCGGTGATTTGGTGCTCGGGCGGTGATGCCCTCGGGAAAGCAGAAAGGCTGGAACCGGCGGGAGGGACCTTACAAGGTATTCCGAATTTTCGGGGGATGAGCTTACGAGCTTGAGGTTATGGTGGTGCGCATCATCAAAAGACCTTGGAACATATGTCACTTAAAAAGTATTTTGTGTGAAGAGATGTGGAAAAAGCTTATGTTGTTTTAATGAAAGTTTATTACAAAAATATATCTCTGAATATGTTGATCAAGTAAAACTAGAACTGACATCTGAACAGGCGAAACGCCTCCAGATCCGAGTAAGGGTGAACCGCCCTCTGACATCTGAACAGGCGAAACGCCTCCAGATCAGTGTAAGGGTGAACCGCCCTCTGACATCTGAGCAGGCGAAACGCCTCCAGATCCGAGTAAGGGTGAACCGCCCTCTGACATCTGAACAGGCGAAACGCCTCCAGATCCGAGTAAGGGTGAACCGCCCTCTGACATCTGAACAGGCGAAACGCCTCCAGATCCGAGTAAGGGTGAACCGCCCTCTGACATCTGAACAGGCGAAACGCCTCCAGATCCGAGTAAGGGTGAACCGCCCTCTGACATCTGAACAGGCGAAACGCCTCCCGGATCCGAGTAAGGGTGAACCACCCTCGACATCCGAATAGGCGAAACGCCTCCGGATCCGAGTAAGGGTGAACCGCCCTCGACATCGAATAGGCGAAACGCCTCCGAGATCCGAGTAAAGCGAACCGACCTATGAAACTATGACTAAGGGAAATACCCAACTTACACTAGAGATCGGTGAAAAGGTTAAGTCAAACTGGTCGGATTACATTTAGGAATTTTCGAAATTTAAAGTGGGGACTCCGAGCTATATCGACTTTGTTGTATCAAAACAAACAGGCACAAGATATATTAAGGTTACAAGCAATACCGAGCTATATCGACTTTGTTGTATCAAAACAAACAGGCACAAGATACATTAAGGTTACAAGCAATACCGAGCTATATCAACTTTGTTGTCATTCAACTCAAAAAACACACAAACCCAAAGTACATTCAACTCAGAAGGTTGTCATTCAAAATAAGCTGTGCCAGTACAAATAAAGTAGGAAAAAAATTAAAAGAAAAATATACATTGTCTACACTAAGCTACAGGCTCTGAAGACGGAGGAGGCAGCGGAGGAGAAGCATCACGATCGGTCCCAACCACCTCGGGAGTAGGAGTATTGGCCCTAACAGTGGTGGGAGGATCGGGAAGCGGCTCAAGTCTAAGCGATTCCTTTAGGGACTCCTCAAGGCGTCCTTCCACTGTGCCGCCTCGGAGATTCTTCCACGTCCGGACCAACCCGAAGAGCAGGAGCCCGTCCAATGCAAAGATCCGGTCCAGCTCGCCCGAAAAGCCCAATGAAGCTAGCCGCTCACGAGCACGGGTCGAGCAAAGTCAAAATATTGCGTCGCAGTGGGGCTAGCTTTACCAGGAATGCGGTGGAATTATGATACCGGGCCGGGAGGGCGGAACGGTAGGCCTCGAGAAAAGAGTGACCAACGTCACTAGTTAGGAATCGACGTCGGCCATCCGTCACCCCGCGCTCATAAGACGATCCTTGGACCTAGCCTCGGCTAGTTGGGTCTCAGCAGGTCACTTTTCCGACGCCGCTCTAGCTTGAGCTTGAAGTCGGCGACCTTCTCGATTCAGCCTTCGCCGTGCCTCAAGTTGGGCTATCCTTTCGGATTCGGCCCTAGCTTCCGACAACCGAGCCTCGAGTGGCCCACCTTCTCCGTTTCACCAAGACATGGTCTTCCAAAATTTCAGCTCTTGGTTTAGCTGAACATTGGCCATTTGGGCCCGCTCTAAAACCGCCTCCCGCTCAGACTCCTTCTTCAGGGCAGCATCTAAGCGATACTCCCTCTCCTGAAGCCGGGCCGAAAGATCAGAATTAGCCGCCAGGGCGGCCTCTAGGTCGGCTTGCATCTGGGTGAGCTGCGAAGAAGAGGTAGCGCCGAGCTTATGATCCTCGGCGAAGGTCACGAAGGTGGCGAAGAACTGCACAAGAAATTGTACCAGGTCAACAAAGGGTAATAATAAATATAAAAATAACCAAAAGAGGTATGAAGGCGAAAAGGAGAATACCTTCCCAAAGTACATCATCATAGCGTCAAATTTAGGGTCCTCCGCGGCGTCTCGTAACCCCAGCTTATCCTTAGCCGGGACCATGGAGCTAAAGTAAGGGAGGAATTTCTCAAACTCCTTGCAACGGAGAAGAGTCTCCATAGCCGGACCTGGAGGACCCGCGGTCTTCGGCCGTTTGGAAGCAGGGGAGCTAGGAGAAGAGGCCCTCTGAGTGACCTGAAGTTGCCGAGACGAGCTCGCAGAGCCTCGTCCGGTGGTCAAGGTAGGAGCCAGATCGGATGGAAGAGTTACCCTGGACTTGGGGCGTGCGAGAGCTGCCGTTTGGCTTTGACGAGCCCTCGCCCTCTCCTTGGGAGGATTCGTCGACTTAGGAACCTTCGCTTTGTTTGGTTCAAGTGGCTTGGAGGCATCCGACCGGCAGGTTCGCATGAATCGATCTACAAAAACAAGTACAAACGGTCAAGGAAATAGACAAAAAGCAAAATAACAAAGATCTAAAAAATATATACATAGATAAAGCCTACCGATGTCGGGGATAGCTGGGTAGGGATTCGAGCTCACCACAATGGAGCAGAAGATCATGGAATTGCGTCACTGGAAAGCATTATAGGGAATGGCATTCCATTTCCGAACTTTCTCGACCACGCGGCCGGATGGAACTACGCTGGGAATAGGATCACGGCTCGGAGTAGCTGCGTCCATTGCGTAGGAAAGCCCCGGGAATCGGATGTGGGAGCCGAAGGAAAAGAAGCGGGACCTCAGTCCTTCACATTGGAAGGGAGGTGGGTGAAAAATGGGCGTCGTTGCGGGAGGTCAAGTAAAAGAGCCTTTAAAACTCTTTAACCCAAAGCAAAAATAGAAAAAGCCAGTCGGGTTCCTCTTATGCGTAATGACACGACGAGAAAACCCACCATGTAGCGAAAAGAGTTAGGAGAGAAGCTGGTTGAGGGGAAGATTGTATTTAGTGGAGAGAGAGACAAGAAAGGGATGGGGTGGGAAGCGGAGACCCTGCTCACAGGTCCACAAACCGAGTAATATGACCGGAGGAGGATGATCGGGTATCGCTAGCACGAGGTGTGACAAATTCCCACCCCGGGGAAGCCTAAGAAATCTTATAAAACTAGCCGGTAGCGGGTAGGCTAGTCCTCGATAGAGGATGGGGAGGGAGAACTCGAGTCGCCCTACAACCGCTTGATAGGGTCGGCTAAAGGCAGTCCACGATTACCTCGTCCGCGGGGAGGAAGGAGGATCTACAACGATTAGGGGTATGCGAGGGGGGGATGTCACCTAGCTCGGACCGATCTACGTCGCCAAAGGTTCATCCCTAAGGCGGAGGGAGGAACCAGTAGCTCGCCCGACCTACCCCGAATCCCCATCGAAGAGGAAAGACCCTCCAAAAAGAGTTCACGGCCGACTCGCGGAAATATTTTGGGAATCCAAGCGACGACATAACTTGAGGAAAAGGGGAGGAAGAAGAAAAGGAAAAATATGTGTAAAACAAATCAAAAAGCTAAAGATGTTTAGATGAACATACCCATGGGATTGGGTGGAAGTTCGCCGAAGAAAGGTGGAGCAAACTTGTCGCCGGGCGAGATAGCTGCGATTGCTAGGGTTGCACGGGAATTTTGCACGAGAGATTGAGGGTGTAAAATCGCGGAAGTGGTAAAGGGGGAAGAAGAAGACCTTTTATAGGAGGGAGGGGCAAAAACCGAGGAGGATAGGGACGATCTGGGCGTCAGTGCCCTATCAGGAACGGCAGGGATTTGGCACCGTCTTAGCCGACCTATGGCGAGTCAACACTGCCCGCCACCGAGGCGACGTCTTGGAGGCGAGGAAAGGATAAGACGAGTTAATTATAGCGCACAAAGTACGGAGAGCCTCGTTATCCGGGAATGAGAGTCCCGAGACGATTGCGTCAAGGTAAATCGGTTGTAAACAAATCTTACTCTACTCGGTCTTACGGCTCGACTAGAGTAGGGGACTGGTTGATAGGACGTCGAATGTACGCTCACTGAAAACCCGGTTTAAAATATGGACCAATAAAGGTCCGACCTAGGTTCTTAGATAAGGATATTACAACCCCAAGGTCCTTTAGAAGATCGCCGACCTCGGAGGCCCCATTTAGCTGTGACATGCATTAAGATAAAGGCGCCGACCTCGGAGGCCCCGCCGACCTATGATATCCGATAACAGGTCGCCGACCTCAAAGGCCTCTCAAACTACTGATTTGAATAGGGATGAGCCGACCTAAAAACCATCGGACTCTTGGGAAAGAAGATCTGACTCACCCGACGTAATCCCTAAGATCCAGGGGCTGAGAACCCATACCTTGCCAATCCCGGAGATCCAGGGATTGAGAGCCCATACCTCGCAATCCCGGAAATCCAGGGATAGGAAATCGCAGCTTGAATCCCTGGATATCCGGGATTCTCTCTAGAAATCAGGAATCATCTCAGATGACAAGGTATCCTCCCTCCTATAAAAGGGAGAGGGGGGGTTCCTCAAAAGGGATTCAGACTCTGAGAATACAGCATTTTTTAGAGAGAGAAAGAAAAGAGAGTACTTCATATATTTTGGGTTTTCTTAGCTAAACTTCTAAGATAAACCCGGTTCTTGGTGGCCGATCAGCTCGGTTACATCAAAACAAATATAGTATTATGATGGAATTCACTCCGATTCTCGTCAACAAGAAAATGTCCAACGTCAAGACACAAACAATTCAAGATAACAGAAAACGAGAATACCGGACATTACATTCTATCCTATTAAAAATAAGTTTCGTCCCGAAACTTAAAATAAAACATCATGGTAGAATACAAACAAAACCAAAAAGTTCACGCAACAAATATCAATCTCTACACGAATTATAGCACAAAGTACGATACACAACTACATCACTGGGCACCGCTGGGCCCTCCCCGAGTAGGAACGAAAACTCGATTCCCAAACATCTTGGCAACGGTCTCACAATGCACCGCTTGGTGCCCCAGTCGGCCGCACTTAAAACAATTAACCGGTGGCGAACGACAATTCTGTCTCGCATGGCCTACACGGCTGCAGTTAAAGCAGGTCTTCACACCGATCGTCTTACTCGCCTCTGGAGTAAGGTTCTTAGACTGGTCAACCGAACGAGGAGTGCTTCCAGAAGGAAAATGCGAAGCAACAAGTTCACGGATCTCACTCCTCTGGCCTCTTGAAAAAATTTCTCGAGGTCTTCTGTCTCTTACTCTCTGAATTAGATTCCGCCATAGAAACAGCCATCTCAATGGCTAAAGCTCGGTCCTGATATTCTTTCAGGGTGGTACACATAAGCGGAGCCATACTCTCACGGATATGGGGTTTCATGCGCATATTGAAGTATCGGACCTTGTCCACTTCACTTCTCACTTGATCCCGAACATAAGCCAACTGTCGATTATAATCGACTATCGCCTGGGATATTGACACATCACAGGCGTAGCGAGAAAAACTCAACGATTCTCGCATTCACGAGCAGGCGGCGGGCAATACTCTGCCTCCATGGCAGTCTTAAACTCAGCCCATGTAGGTGTACGATCTGCAGGCACTACAGCGTGCCACCAGTCTGCAGCTTCTTTGTCGAGCAGGTACTGAGCAATGGGTACCCTCCTATCATCCGGACAAGCTACAGCATCAAATATTCTGTCCAACTGGAAGATCCAGTTTTCCCAACCTGACAAGTCAGACGAACCCACAAAATGGGGCGGTTGCATCTTCATCACATCTCGCAACCACTTACTAGTTCCGTTATCCCTATTTGGGTTCTCATCCCGATGTACGGCCTGATTCATCTGCACTAACTGGTCAACCACCTGACGAAGGATGGTGGCGGCGCCAACGTCAACATTAACGCTAGTCGAATGTCCCTGATCAGATCGAGCCGATTGGTACTCGGCAAGGAGGGAGTCGCCCTCTCCTGCTCCCGATTACGACCACCACCACGACCACGGCCACGGCCTCGACCTCGACCCCTTAGCATACTGAACGGAGAACCAATCAGAATAACAAGATAAAACAAACCTCACATAATCGGCATAAGCCCACAATCAAGACATAATGCAATATTCACACGTTCACATTGACAATGATGTACGACCTATACCTCGGCATACACGGTTAAAACATTAAGCATACCATTGTGGTCCAACACCGATAATATTCTAAAAAAAACAAGTTTATCGAGGTATTTGTTCGAATGATAATATAAAAAAAATTCGCGAGTTTGAAAGATTTTACTGGGATGAAATTTTGAGAACACTTTGTTTAATACCTCGGTCATTGGAGTGGGGAACGATACCAAACAACGTATCCCGCCACTTGGGCATACAACCCAGATTTTCTGACGAGAATAATAATATAGCAACTCACTGCACGACTTAACCTCAATACATAAACACATAACGTTCTAATTTACGGAAGCCAAAGTTGTTTTGCAAAACAGAAATTTTCCAAAATCCTTTAGTTCATAACCAAAACGACGGTAATATTTTACAATGTCCGAAGTATTTCAAAACACATTTTTCAAATACCGTCTGATTGTGTCATTTGAAAATACACGGCCCATTTGTCAAAATTTAACAAATTTTAAAAATTCCGTATAAACCATGGTTTGACCGCACCACCAAAATATTTTCCAAAAATCGATTTCTACAAAATTCTCAAACTGTAAAGTCCTTCAGGAAACATTCTCAAACTTACCCTAGCGGACAAAAATTACAACATTCCAAAAACAGTCGAATTTAAAACCACATACTCAAATGGAAACCAGGGTCGCCAATTCAATCAAATGCATCTCGTGGTATCAAGTTTAAACACACAGCAAAATCATTCATCGGAGTTTCTCACAAACTCTACCGTCGGTACCTATTCGAAACCCATCAAGGTTTAAAACTTTCACAACATACCACCCCACCCGGTGGTTCAAAGATAAAACAATAACGTGCCTAGTTCTATACACATACTATGTGTCACAAGTATTAAACACAACTATATTACACAATACTGTGTAAATAAAATTATGCACCGCAATTAACTCACTAAGATAAAATCGAGATACACAGGTATTACGCATAAAGGAGGAGGCTTACATCCACAGGTCGCACGAAGGTGACGGTCGCCCACGATACTAATCTCGTCCGACAACATAACCGACACGTTGTGACTACACACAACTCAACTTGTCACCTGACGACTCGAACGACCAGACAACACATTACTCGACAAATCACGACTTGACTCTACCCGACAGCCTAGGTTTCCGCAACCTAAGCTCCGATACCATAAATGTAACACCCCCAAAACCGTATGGGAATATTATGTAATACCCGGTTGTAATTCATTCATTTTCATTCAGTAATTATCAGTCTGTAATTGTCACTCAGTGTATTTTCACTCAATTATAATCATTCATCAATCATGTTCATTCACCGTGTTCACCGTTCGGAAAAACTTCGAGTTATGTATCGTTATTGTTCATTGTTTCAACTTTCCTCATATGAGTTCGAATTTGTTAGATCACCATTAATTTTTGGTAACTCCAAAAATTCTAAATCTTTGCAATATTATAGAGCATCGAGTTAGCTTTCCAATGGTTCAAACGGTGAGTCAATCGGAGTCCGGACGAGAGAGTTATGGTCGTTTTAGCTCACCCGCTAATTTTGACTTTTGGCCGATCACTGCCGACCGAACTCGGTCGTGTCGTCCGACACGGCCCGTGCCGTACTCGTCCGGAAATGCCGAAGTCTCTGCCCACAGGACTCGACCGTGTCGTCTGGCACGGCCGAGTCGAACTTGTAACACCCCCAGATCAAACCGGGAATATTACACGCCGCAGACCCTCTCCGTGAGGATCCACCAGGCTAGACATCAACACAACACATTACATTACATACTGATGAATTAAAATGACGAATCAATAGACCGATGTGGTCTTTCGACACTGACTTACAAATAAAAGTACATAAATTCATCCAGACTCATACCCACGCAAGGGTAAGATAATTACCACCACAAACAATAAGACAGCGGAAAAGACAATACAATGGACTCCGACTAACTGAACCCAAAACTGGCCTTCGTGTGATTAGTATCATTCGTCTTTCATCATCCCTCGTGCCGATCTTGTGTCTTGCTCCCGAAAACCTGCATGTACTGGACACGGATGAGATATCCACCCCCCCGATTACTCGGGGGTTAGCAAAACTCCACTGTTTCGCTAGTGCAAGTATAAAGTGCAAATACGAGCCATACACAACACATTCCGAGAATATAACGAAAGACTTCCCGAGATATATTTAGTTAAAAATAGTTCAAGTCTTGAAAGCAGAAATGAAGCAAGTAAGCATTTTGAAAACATTTCCAAATCTCGGGAGTTTTTGAAAACATCAAAAATTGAAAATGTTCTTAATTCCTCGAAAGCCATTTAGGGTCACAGCCCCAAAGTTCATTTTTCAAAATACAAATCCGTTTAACAAAACACGGGGTCCACGACCCAACCATTCCGGTCACAAAACACAGGGTCCACGACCCGATCATCCACTTCAATTCACTTACAAGGACACATTTGTAACACCCCAAACTAGGCGGACATTACAGTGCCGTAGATCCCCAACTGGGACCCACTAGGCAAATGAAAATGAATGAATTACACAAGATAAATGTAGTACCGAACTACATTACAGCAATAATTACTCCGATGAGGAGTTTAGTTACAACACACCAGGACAATACCGAATACTAGTGTATTTTATATGAAGATAAAATACACAACACTGAATGAAACGGAGTATTCAAATGAAAGTCTGCAGCGGAAAATAAATAACAGTAACATGAATAACTGAAAGATCGGGGCCCCCCTACTAGTATCACTGGGACTCCTCGACGTCAGCGTATTCTCCCCGTACTTTTTGCCTTGCCAAGACCTGAAAAACAAAATCCCCAAACGGGGTCAGTTACAAAGAACAACAATCCTCAAGGGTTGAAAATACACAATCATGATTATATCTGAAGTTATGAAATATCCTGTCGAAACATACGCAATCAAACATGCTATATGAATCAACTAACAGTACGGCTCAAAGGGTGGCGCCACACTACGCCCGGGATGGAAATGTGTCCATGCACAAGCCACCAACGATCAATACACGCGTGGTCTTGTACCTAATCAGTCTCACGAGACACATTGACTCGTGTGCACAGTCCCATGTGAGGCCAACAACCAACACACGACCATAATGTGCCCGACATGAAAATCCTACACATACCAACCGGCACGCCAGTATGACCCGGAATGCCACGATATAACAAAAGTGACATCGAAAATGAATAATGACTCACCGAGGTGGAATGGTAACGAAATAAATGACAGCTCAATGAAAAGATTGGAACCGCTGCTCCTTATGGTCAAACGATTAATTGATAACAACAAGTTTTGATACGGTTAATATAATGATGAATGAGTTATGATTATGAATGAACAACAACAAAAGGGATGAATATCCTTTTAACCGAGTAAGAATTAACTTACACAATACCGGTGGCAATTATCCTTCCACGAACAACGTCCTAATTGAGATATTGGTCGCTCGAACAACCTTGAATTATACAATATCCAACAATCCATTCAATATACGAATCAAAAACGAATATAACAAACTCAAAACGTCGATACGACTAAACCAAGTCCATAGAGGCATTAAATCAAACACGTTGTATCCAAACTCCGATTGTTTACAATCAAACCTCAATATACCAATATCAAAATCCCCAAGAAGTGTTTCAAACCAACAAAACATCTCCAATACGATCAATAATCCGTTATGAATATCCAAAAACGTGATTATAACAACAATTAGTCGAAAATCCCCAATTCCAACTCGATATTCAAGGTGTTCTTGAATAATCCCTCAATAATCCAATGAATCCTTATACAAACTCATAATCATATACATATCCCTTCATATAACATGATTATAACGTCCAAAACATCATATCTCAACATAAAATCGAAGTCCAAAGTGTTGAAGGAATTACCTCTTGAAGATCCAAGTACTTTAATCCGAAGAACACGCGTTAGATTGATTATCCGGCTTCACGATCGAAAGGAGATGAAGAAAATCAAACACCCAAATGATTTGTGAAGAAAAACCCTCCCTCAAGCTTACTCTCGGTTGAAGGTGAAGAAAAGGGATAGAAATGGTGAAATCTTTGAAAAAACGAATTTAAGGGAGTTGATGCTGCCGGACACGGCCGTGCCGATCGGGCACGGTCGTGTCGAACACCGGCCGACAGGACTCGATCGTGTCTCGCTTGACACGGTCGCGCGGCGCGGAGGGCCTTCCGACAGTGACCCGTCCGACAAATGACTTCGGCATGACTCGATCGTGCTGCACGACACGGTCGGGCGTCTTTGGCGATCGGTTCTGGCTTATCCGGAAGGGTTCGACTCGGCCGTGCCAGACGACACGGTCGGGTCCTGAGGCAGACACTTCGGCATTTTCCGGACGAGTATGGCACGGGCCGTGTCGGACGACACGGTCGAGTTCGTTCGGCAGTGATCGGCCAATAACTGAAAAGTGAGCGGTTGAGCTAAAACGACCATAACTCTCTCGTCCGGACTCCGATTGACTCACCGTTTGAACCATTGGAAAGCTAACTCGATGCTCTATCATAATGCAAAGATTTAGAATTTTTGGAGTTACCAAAAATTAATGGTGATCTAACAAAGTCGAACTCATATGAGGAAGGTTGAAACAATGAGCAATAATGATACACAACTCGAAGTTTTTACGAACGGTGAACACGGGTGAATGAACATGATTGATGAATGATTATAAATGAGTGAAAATCCACTGAGTGACAATCACCGAATAAAATTACTGAATGATAATGACTGAATTACAACCGGGTATTACATACACCCCCCCTTAAAAGAGTTTCGTCCCCGAAACTAAGGGTCAAACAACTCGGGATAACACTCCCGCATATTCTCCTCGGTTTCCCAAGTGGCCTCTTCGACTCCGTGTCTAGACCACTGAATCTTGACCAAAGGGATCGTCTTGTTCCTCAACTGTTTGATTCACCGCTCTAACACTCGTACAGGACGCTCCTCGTACGAATGATCATCCGCGATCTCGATTTCGTCGAACTGAAGTATGTGACTCGGGTCGGCAACATACTTCCGCAACTGAGAGACGTGAAACACATTATGAATCCTGCTCAAAGCCGGAGGTAAAGCCAATCGATAAGCTAACGCGCCTACTCGATCCAAAATTTCAAACGGTCCAATGAATCTTGGGCTCAACTTCCCCCATTTTCCGAAACGGAAAAATACTTCGACTCGGGGATACCTTGACCAAAACATGGTCACCCGTCTCGAACTCTAGTGGTCGACGACGATTATCCGCATACGATTTCTGTCGACTCTGAGCTATCAACATACGACTCTTGATCATAGCTACCTTCTCCCGGACGGCTATAAGCATATCGGGCTCGGTGCCGATTGATTCTGACAAGTCATCCTAACACAAAGGAGATCGACAAATACGACCGTACAAGGCCTCGTAAGGTGCCATCTTAATGGAAGCATGCCAACTATTATTATACGTGAACTCGATCAACGGTAGTTGGGCTTCCCAATCGTCCTTCCAATCGAGGACGCAAGCTCTCAACATGTCCTCTAATGTCTGAATAGTCCTCTCTGATTGTCCGTCGGACTGAGGATGAAAAGCGATCGAGATTAAGCTGAGTTCCCATAGCACGATGAACTGATTTCTAAAAATGGGAAACCAATCGTCCGTCACGATCGGAAACGATACTCTTAGAAGTACCGTGCAGTCTCACTATCTCCTTGATGAACAACTGGGCTAGTCTCTCAGGACCCCACGTATCCTTGATCTCAAGGAAATGAGTTGATTTAGTTAAGCGGTCCGCGATCACTCAGATCGTATTTATGCCACGACGACTCGTCGGCAATTCGTGATGAATTCCATAGAAATGTCTTCCCACTTCCATTCTGGAATAGGGAGCGGTATCAGCATACTCGCCGGTCGCTGAGGTTCCATCTTGACTTGTTGATAGGTTAAGCATCTCGAAACAAATTCTGCGACTTCTCGCTTCATATTACTCCACCAGTAATTTTGTTTCAAGTCCTTGTACATCTTGCTGGACCCCGGATGAACAGAATAAGGGGTAGCATGAGCTCCTCTCAAAATAGAGTTTTTCAACTCGTCATTCGCCGGTACGCACAACCGGTTCTTAAACCTCAAAAGTCTATCCTCGTGGATCACGAATCCAGGGGCTTTCCCCTGAGCCACATCTTCACGAATGCGCAACAATGCTAGGTCTGAACCCTGATTCTCTCTGATTGCATCCTCAGAGATGATGAAATCTCTAACATACAAAGCTGTCCCTGAACTCGCTGAAGCCAGACCTCGATCTCGGGTCTAAGGAATTCCTGTTGAAGCTCCTTCTGAACTGTTAAACTAGCAAGCATCTGCTCCTGAACGGACTTACGACTCAAGGCGTCGGCGACAACGTTCGCCTTGCCCGGGTGGTAAAGGATACTACTCTTGATCATCACCCTGTTCAACTCCTGGTAATTAATACACACACGAGACGAGCCATCCTTCTCCTTGACAGATCACACTGGTGCTCCTCACGGGGACGCAATCGGTCGGAGATGACCTTTCTCGAACAACTCCTCAAGTTGAATCTTCAACTCCTGCATTCTGGTCGGGGCCATCCGATACGGTACCTTCGATAAAGGGGACGTACCGGCTCCCACTCACTCCTGAATTCCCCTACTCTATGTGAAGGCAACCAGATAACTCAAATGCGGAAATACATCGTCAATCGATGACAATGATACCACGAATGATTGAACATTTCGATTGCCCTAGAATGGTCAATCGATAAAAAGAGATACCAATAATGATTGAACAACTCGATTGCCTTAGAAAGGCCAATCGATGAAGATAATACAAAGAATGATTGAATAACTCGATTGCCTTAGAAAGACCAATCGATGGAAATGATACAAGGAATGATTGAATAACTCGATTGCCTTAGAAAGGCCAATCGATGAAAATGATATAATGAATGATTGAATAGTTCGATTACGGAATTTCTGCTTCCGCCATAATAGAAATTCTCTTTGGAACAACGGGGATTACTTCCCTGAAGCACACATTCGACAACCAACGACGGAAAGATAGCGACCAAACGCTAACAAATACTGAGGATAGTATTAAGACAGTTAAACCAACTAATACCGAAATTACATCGTCCTAAGATAAATTCACCACGATTAGGTCCACCAACCAATCGCGGTTACTAAGCTTACTTAGGTATGATTGAAAATTCTTCCATCGTCAGGTAGACCGATGGTATGAGGTCCACAAGCAATAGGACTATCCCGAAATAAGTCTATTCAAGCATGATTCGAAAATGAATGAATGCGGTGTACCAGCATCAAAAGGTACACACAAGTTGAAATAAAATTACGAGTATACCTGAAATCATTCGGGCCACCGGATCGTCGATCCTCCTCATCATATGAATCGTACTTGCGGTCCTCGAACCGACGCTCCGTCGATAAATACGAGCTCCAACTCTATTTGCTTCCATTGTCTTAAGCAG
The DNA here is from genome assembly GCA_033398695.1 of Orobanche coerulescens. NCBI lineage: Eukaryota > Viridiplantae > Streptophyta > Magnoliopsida > Lamiales > Orobanchaceae > Orobanche > Orobanche coerulescens. The sequence goes on along the minus strand of JAWKAU010000432.1, from coordinate 32,957 downwards.
CGATGACAAAGCGATCGATTCAAACGCCGGTTGCTTCGGGCACGAGATGCCGAGCCGACTTGGAGTCCTTTCGCAAAAACGGGCCTTATGCCCAAAATTCCCACAATTATAGCACGTGATAGACGGTTTGAGACACTCGGTGCTGAAATGACCGGCGTTCCACAATTGAAACAGTGATGGCGAACCGGCCGCTCGGGAATGAGATCCCGCACGATTATGCGCCGTAGAAGGTCGCTCGAAGCGATAGGGCTCACACGAGGCTTCTTGAAGGTTGGTGACCGCCTTTGGGTTGATTACGCCGTTGATTTCTTGCTGAAAGATGAAGGTTGTTGTTCGGACTTTCCTTAGCGGTGTCTCATACGGGAGAGTTCTCTCGATTAATCCGGTCAGTGGCGCAATGATGATTGAGCAAGCGCACATGGGTCATCATGGCACGCATAAAAGTGAGTGGATCAGCCCGAACATCTTACGATCGAGCCGAGTCACGGCACGATTTCCCGGCCAGTGATTATTTCTCGGGTTTCGGTCCGCACCGCGTCTCTCCCCGTGCATCTCGATGACTCTCTCCATACTGAAGTAGGAAGGTTTCATAATTATTATTTTTCCCTCATGATTAATAAGTTATTATTATTTCATGAGATGTTGAAAATGAGTATATATTCTCTATATTAGTGATTATATGAATGATTTCCTTAAGTTTAATGATTATCTGATGAAATTCTTGAAATGATTATCTTGAATAACTTAACAAGATTGATAATATGATCATCCAGATTGACAACTGAGTAATGAAATGAATTGAGTAATTAACGAGTTAACATGATCGTCCTGATTATTAACTGAGTAATTAAATGAATTGAGTGATTGATGAGTTAATATGATCGTCCTGATTATTAACTGAGTAATGAAATGAGTTGAGTGATTGATGAGTTAATATGATCGTCCTGATTATTAACTGAGTAATGAAATGAATTGAGTGATTGATGAGTTAATATGATCGTCTTGATTATTAACTGAGTAATGAAATGAATTGAGTGATTGATGAGTTAATATGATCGTCCTGATTATTAACTGAGTAATGAAATGAATTGAGTGATTGATGAGTTAATATGATCGTGCCGATCATAATGAATGATGATGTTTGAGGATTGTTAAATGATGAATGATGAATGAATGACTATTGCCAGAAATTATACCATGGCGTTAGAAGTCTTACAGTTCTTTCGATTCGATTGGCTCGGCATTCGCACACAGGTCACACGTGACGCGAAAGTCCAATGATACTAGTCCGATGACGATGATTTCAAATGAGACATGACTTGGAGGGTAGTATTCAAAACCACGCTCCGATACCAACTCTGTAACACCCCAAACTAGGCGGACATTACAGTGCCGTAGATCCCCAACTGGGACCCACTAGGCAAATGAAAATGAATGAATTACACAAGATAAATGTAGTACCGAACTACATTACAGCAATAATTACTCCGATGAGGAGTTTAGTTACAACACACCAGGACAATACCGAATACTAGTGTATTTTATATGAAGATAAAATACACAACACTGAATGAAACGGAGTATTCAAATGAAAGTCTGCAGCGGAAAATAAATAACAGTAACATGAATAACTGAAAGATCGGGGCCCCCCTACTAGTATCACTGGGACTCGACGCGCGCGTATTCTCCCGTACTTTTGCCTTGCCAAGACACGAAAAACAAAATCCCCAAACGGGCCGATACAAGAACAACAATCCTCAAGGGTTGAAAATACACAATCATGATTATATACGAAGTTATGAAATATCACAGCCGAAACATACGCAATCAAACATGCTATATGAATCAACTAACGACGGCTCAAAGGGTGGCGCCACACTACGCCCGGATAGAAATGTGTCCGTGCACAAGCCACCAACGATCAATACACGCGTGGTCTTGTACCTAATCGCCTCACGAGACACATTGACTCGTGTGCACACCCAATGTGAGGCCAACAACCAACACACGACCATAATGTGCCCGACATGAAAATCCTACACATACCAACCGCACGCCAAGATGACCCGAATGCCACGATATAACAAAAGTGACATCGAAAATGAATAATGACTCACCGAGGTGGAATGGTAACGAAATAAATGACAGCTCAATGAAAAGATTGGAACCGTCGTTCCTTATGACTGAAACGATTAATTGATAACAACAAGTTTTGATACGGTTAATATAATGATGAATGAGTTATGATTATGAATGAACAACAACAAAAGGGATGAATATCCTTTTAACCGAGTAAGAATTAACTTACACAATACCGGTGGCAATTATCCTTCCACGAACAACGTCCTAATTCAGATATCGGTCGCTAGAACAACCTTGAATTATACAATATCCAACAATCCGTTCAATATACGAATCAAACACGAATATAACGAACTCAAAACGTCGATACGACTAAACCAAGTCCATAGAGGCATTAAATCAAACACGTTGTATCCAAACTCCGATTGTTTACAATCAAACCTCAATATACCAATATCAAAATCCCCAAGAAGTGTTTCAAACCAACAAAACATCTCCAATACGATCAATAATCCATTATGAATATCCAAAAACGTGATTATAACAACAATTAGTCGAAAATCCCCAATTCCAACTCGATATTCAAGGTGTTCTTGAATAATCCCTCAATAATCCAATGAATCCTTATACAAACTCATAATCATATACATATCCCTTCATATAACATGATTATAACGTCCAACACATCATATCTCAACATAAAATCGAAGTCCAAAGTGTTGAAGGAATTACCTCTTGAAGATCCAAGTACTTTAATCCGAAGAACACGCGTTAGATTGATTATCCGGGCTTCACGATCGAAAGGAGATGAAGAAAATCAAACACCCAAATGATTTGTGAAGGAAAAACCCTCCCTCAAGCTTACTCTCTCGGTTGAAGGTGAAGAAAAGGGATAGAAATGGCTGAAAAAAACGAATTTAAGGGAGTTGGTGCTGCCGGACACGGCCGTGCCGATCGGCACGGTCGTGTCGCATAGCCGGGCCGACGGCCGACAGGACTCGACCGTGTCTGCTTGACACGGTCGCGGCGCGAGGGCCTTCCGATAGTGACCCGTCCGACAATGACTTCGGCATGACTCGGCCGTGCGACGACACGGTCGGGCGTCTGGGCGATCGGTTACAGCTTATCCGGAAGGGTTCGACTCGGCCGTGCTGACACGGCCGGGTCCCGAGGCGAACACTTCGGCATTTTCCGGACGAGTGCGGCACGGGCCGTGTCGGACGACACGGCCGAAGTTCGTTCGGCGATGATCGGCCAATAACTGAAAAGTGAGCGGTTGAGCTAAAACGACCATAACTCTCTCGTCCGGACTCCGATTGACTCACCGTTTGAACCATTGGAAAGCTAACTCGATGCTATATAATATTGCAAAGATTTAGAATTTTTGGAGTTACCAAAAATTAATGGTGATCTAACAAAGTCGAACTCATATGAGGAAGGTTGAAACAATGAGCAATAATGATACACAACTCGAAGTTTTTACGAACGGTGAACACGGGTGAATGAACATGATTGATGAATGATTATAAATGAGTGAAAATCCACTGAGTGACAATCACCGAATAAAATTACTGAATGATAATGACTGAATTACAACCGGGTATTACAACATTACACAATACACATGAATCCTATGCCATTCTAGCCAAGCACCAAGACTCGATATACAATGTCTCTCAACCCCGAGCACAAAGCATTGTGATACTCCGGACAATATCACAATTAACGAAAACATCGTCATCCTCAAGATGAAAAACCATAACTGGTAACCCGCGGCCGTACCCCTTAGTATCGACCCCCAGACATCCCGTCGGACACTCCGGGTGGGAAACCACTTCCGCGGCCGTACCCCTTAGTATCGACCCCCAGACATCCCGTCGGACACTCCGGGTGGAAGTTCATCCACACACGCACCCAAGTCCACTTCCGTGGCCGTACCCCTTAGTATCGACCCCGGACATCCCGTCGGACACTCCAGTGGAAGGAACAACACACACACACGTTCCAAAATCACGATTGCAAACCACAAGCCTCGAAGGTCAATCACGATATATAGTCGAGGTACCTTACTAGAATGGCCAGTTCATCCAACATATACTCACGACCAAGTAATGATACGATTCACAAGGAAGCACAAGATTTCAACAGCACCGAACGACACAACTAATATCACACAAACTCACATATTCATCTAAGCACATTAATTCCCAACACACACGGGTCACCTTTACAAAAACCATGATGATAAATATTCCGATTCTTTTGAAAAATGGTTATTAATATTTATTTAGCACATATCGACGATTAACAACCGTAATATCCACAAAACACATAATGTATGGGCAAGATACTTGCCTTGAACACGATGAAGCAAGGGAAACAACGAAGGAATAGGTTTTGGTCCGAACAATCCTCCCAAATCCGTTCCTAACACAACAACGGTATACAACAAGTCTCAATAATGCGGAAAGGTAAGAATTAATCCTAATTCTACCCGTTGGGACAATTCATCGGACACCAAGAGTGCATAAGGAAATGAAATCGATCAATGGTATAACAACGGGATTTCATCCTAATCAAAAACAAGAAAACCATGGGTCGCGTGAATACTATCAAAATATAATAACAACATCGGTTAATTCGAATTAAAACACAAGATCACCACCAAACCCTCCCCAAAATCACACTAGGGTTGAAGGAGTTCTTACCTCTTGAAGATTCAAGCCTTATAATCCGAAGAACACATGCCAAATCCACAATCCGAGCTACACGATCGAAGGAGGATGAACAAAATCAAACACTCAAATGATTTGTGAAGGAAAAACCCTCCCTCAAGCTCTCTCTCTCTCGGTTGTAGGTGAAGAAAAGGGAAAAAAATGAGCTGAAATGCTCAAAAAACGAATTTAAAGGGTTTGACTACCCTGCCGGACACGGCCCGTGCCGATCGGCACGGTCGTGTCGCACAGCTGGCCGACAGGGACTCGACCGTGTCCTGCTTGACACGGTCGCGGCGCGGAGGGCCTTCCGATAGCGACCCGTCCGACAAATGACTTCGGCATGACTCGGCCGTGTCCCGAACACGGTCGGCGTGTCGGCAGTCGGTTCTGGCTTATCCGGAAGAGTTCGACTCGGCCGTGCCAAACGACACGGTCGAGTCCTGTGGGCAGATACTTCGGCATTTCCGGACGAGTACGGCACGGGCCATGTCGGACGACACGACCGAGTCCGGTCGGCAGTGATCGGCCAAAAGCTGAAAAATGAGCGGGTGAACGAAAACGATCATAACTCTCTCGTCCGGACTCTGATTGACTCACCGTTTGAACCATTGGAAAGCTAATTCGATGCTCTATAATATTGCAAAGATTTAGAATTTTTGGAGTTACCAAAAATTAATGGTGATCTAACAAAGTCGAACTCATAAGAGGAAAGTTGAAACAACGAACAATAATGATACACAACTCGAAGTTTTTCCGAACGGTGAACACGGTGAACGAACATGATTGATGAATGATTATAATTGAGTGAAAATACACTGAGTGACAATTAAAGACTGATAATTACTGAATGAAAATGAATGAATTACAACCGGTTATTACACGGATGACAAAAAGTCCAGAATTAATCATTCTCGAAATGACGAAACGGTCATGAGCGAGTCGTCAAAACGGACTCCGGCTGTAAAAGAAATTTACCGAAAAATCGGAAATTGCGGATATTACATTCTACCCTCCTTAAAAGAAGTTTCGTCCCGAAACTTAAAACAAGTAGGTAGAAGCAATATCCTGCCAGGAAAGCTCAACGAGATACGCAAGGAAACGCGTAACTTACGCCCATCGGCGAAACGTTACAAGCAACGCAAAGGAATATACGGCGTGAAAACACGCTCCACGACGACCAACACAACGCCGCCGTTAGGGATATAATAAAACCAACAAGTGACAAGCGTCATCAACTGGATAATACAATCAAGTCAATTATCCGAACAAACACAAAACACAACGGACGAAAATCAATACGATTGACCAACCCAACGGTACATCATTCAAAACGCGAGCCAATCGCTGAACAAATACGGAATTCCACCGCCCAAGGGTTGGAAGATCGAAAACGAGACTAATTTTCCGAACTTGAAAAGGTCACAACGATATATAGATCAATTTGGGACAATATCAGAATTCGCTCGAATGACAAAGGTGAGAAACAACACCAGGTCAGAAGCATCAACGAACACAGTCGAGTCGATACGATTGGACGAAACAGAAGAGAAAGAAAGAAAAATGCGGGTATTACATCATATCACCTTTAAAAGAGGTTTCGTCCCGAAACCTAAACAACGAGAACGAAGTGCTGGAATAGCAACCTTCCCGACCATATCCTCTTGGTCCACATCCGATCTTCATGGCCATTAGCATCGTGGTCACGACTGCGTCCTCTGCCCATCGGCATACTAAGCGGATTCCCACTCAATACGATTGCACAACTTCGCAAAATATTATACTAAGGTACCAACTCAGCACGACATATCACATGGGGTAACCAATAACAACTCGAAAAGAAAATCCACGAGGTATCCTTTTAAAGGAAATCTTTTGAAAATCCTTGGATTTGTACATCTATTTGAAATAAACTTTAAAAGTACTTTTGGTACCTCGGGTTGTTTCATCAAAACTTGCAAACAATATACTTTAACCGTCTCATTTGAAATCATTTGAAGTCATCATGCCTCTACGTATCATCATCGCCATTAACAACTAACAAGTTAACCATGCAAGATCATCAAATCATTCTTACATACTCTAACATTTCCGAATCCGAGTTTGAACTTTACATCGAGTGAGATTTCTCATCTTTCACTATATATTTTTGAAAATAAAAAATCGCATTAGTTTTTGAAATAAAATATTTTTATGGTGTGAAAGATTTTGAAAATCATTCACTCGAATTATTTGAAAATGCAACAATATGTTAAAAATCATTTTCGAAAATTCTCCCAACACTTCACAAACATCAACGACGGTAAAATTTTACAAAATGTTCAAGGTACTTTAAAACAACTCTTTCAAATGCCGTCGAGGTTTTATTTGAGAATCTTAGGCCGGCTCGCAAATTTCAAACAATTTCCAAAGTTCATACGAAGCCGCCGGCTAATCGCACTTGCACAAACTTATGAAAGTTTTAGAAAAGCGTGTTCGAACACACTCGCAGCAGACATAATTTATCAATTCATCAAACACAATCAAATATCACCTAGCAATACGAAAAGTCTTAACACACATTCACGCACAACAGTTGTTATCACTAGACACCACGTAGAGAATACAACTACGGTGATTGGCCGCAAAGTTAGACCTAACGGCTATAATGCGGTTCCATAGCCTCTGCCTGCATCGACTAACGCTCGTTACAACACATATTTAGCGTGCGCTACCCATGCTGCATTAGCGCGCGTTAGCCTTACACTTAGCGTGCGCTAACGGTTCTATTTTAGCAACATGATTGCGAACATATATACGACATCACTGGAATCGAAGGTCGCAATTAAACAACAACAATATTCGAATCTCAAAGCCATCGATTCACATAATTACAACACATCATGAGCAACCATCAAAAGGCAATTGTCATTCAAAACTGAAAGTTAAAAGCAAGGATCACGTCTTGAGTATATTTTGTAGAACTCATTTGAGTTCAAAACTTGTGTTTTGAAAACTTATAGTACACAGTGGAAAAGAATTATCAATAATTCGAGTTTTCAGAACTTTCAGCCTTGTGGTCAACATACGAAAATCAACTTTTTCCTCCCTTGGAGGGCATTTTAAAAATTTTACGTGACTACCCAAAAGGATTTGAAAACTTAAAATTCCAAGATTTATACTCTTGTAAGAAAAATGATTTATACAAGGATACATTCAGCAATATCATTCTACATTTTAGCGCAAGACGGGGATCAACAAATATATGTCACTTACTCACGATGCACCTTCAAATATTAACTACATAACACAAAATCACACAGGCTCGTATAGCTCGTGGTACAACCTGTAGTAGGGAGACTTACATCCACAGATCGCACGAAGATGATGGCTGCACCCTGATACTAATCACGGCCGACATTCCAAACGACGCGTCGCGACACGACATCAGTCAGACTCAATCTGACAAGACAAGACCCAACAATACACGATCGGACCCGATGACCTAGGTTTCCGCAACCTAAGCTCCGATACCATAAATGTAACACCCCGCATCAAACCGGAATATTACACGCCGCGAGACCCTCTCCGTGAGGATCCACCAAAGCTAGACATCAACACAACACATTACATTACATACTGACGAATTAAAATAACGAATCAATAGACCGATTTGGTCTTTCGACACTGACTTACAAATAAAAGTACATAAATTCATCCAGACTCATACCCACGCAAGGGTAAGATAATTACCACCACAAACAATAAGACAGCGGAAAAGACAATACAATGGACTCCGACTAACTGAACCCAAAACTGGCCTTCGTGTGATTAGTATCATTCGTCTTTCATCATCCCTCGTGCCGATCTTGTGTCTTGCTCCCGAAAACCTGCATGTACATGGACACAGTATAGATATCCACCCCCGATTACTCGGGGGTTAGCAAAACTCCACTGTTTCGCTAGTGCAAGTATAAAGTGCAAATACGAGCCATACACAACACATTCCGAGAATATAACGAAAGACTTCCCGAGATATATTTAGTTAAAAATAGTTCAAGTCTTAAAAGCAGAAATGAAGCAAGTAAGCATTTTGAAAACATTTCCAAATCTCGGGAGTTTTTGAAAACATCAAAAATTGAAAATGTTCTTAATTCCTCGAAAGCCATTTAGGGTCACAGACCCAAAGTTCATTTTTCAAAATAAAAATCCGTTTAACAAAACACGGGGTCCACGACCCAACCATTCCGGTCACAAAACACAGGGTCCACGACCCGATCATCCACTTCAATTCACTTACAAGGACACATTACACAATACACATTAATCCTATGCCATTCTAGCCAAGCACCAAGACTCGATATACAATGTCTCTCAACCCCGAGCACAAAGCATTGTGATACTCCGGACAATATCACAATTAACGAAAACATCGTCATCCTCAAGATGAAAAACCACAACTGGTAACCCGCGGCCGTACCCCTTAGTATCGACCCCCAGACATCCCGTCGGACACTCCGGGTGGGAAACCACTTCCGCGGCCGTACCCCTTAGTATCGACCCCCAGACATCCCGTCGGACACTCCGGGTGGAAGTTCATCCACACACGCACCCAAGTCCACTTCCGTGGCCGTACCCCTTAGTATCGACACCGGACATCCGTCGGACACTCCGGGTGGAAGGAACAACACACACACACGTTCCAAAATCACAGTTGCAAACCACAAGCCTCGAAGGTCAATCACAGTATATATAGTCGAGGTACCTTACTAGAATGGCCAGTTCATCCAACATATACTCACGACCAAGTAATGATACGATTCACAAGGAAGCACAAGATTTCAACAGCACCGAACGACACAACTAATATCACACAAACTCACATATTCATCTAAGCACATTAATTCCCAACACACACGGGTCACCTTTACAAAAACCATGATGATAAATATTCCGATTCTTTTGAAAAATGGTTATTAATATTTATTTAGCACATATCGACGATTAACAACCGTAATATCCACAAAACACATAATGTATGGGCAAGATACTTGCCTTGAACACGATGAAGCAAGGGAAAGAACGAAGGAATAGGTTTTGGTCCGAACAATCCTCCCAAATCCGCTCCTAACACAACAACGGTATACAACAAGTCTCAATAATGCGGAAAGGTTAGAATTAATCCTAATTCTACCCGTTGGGACAATTCATCGGACACCAAGAGTGCATAAGGAAATGAAATCGGTCAATGGTATAACAACGGGATTTCATCCTAATCAAAAACAAGAAAACCATGGGTCGCGTGAATACTATCAAAATCTAATAACAACATCGGTTAATTCGAATTAAAACACAAGATCACCACCAAACCCTCCCCAAAATCACACTAGGGTTGAAGGAGTTCTTACCTCTTGAAGATTCAAGCCTTATAATCCGAAGAACACGTGCTAAATCCACAATACGAGCTACACGATCGAAGGAGGATGAAGAAAATCAAACACTCAAATGATTTGTGAAGGAAAAACCCTCCCTCAAGCTCTCTCTCCCGGTTGTAGGTGAAGAAAAGGGAAAAAAATGAGCTGAAATGCTCAAAAAACGAATTTAAAGGGCTTGACTACCCTGCCGGACACGGCCCGTGCCGATCGGCACGGTCGTGTCGCACAGCTAGCCGACAGGGACTCGACCGTGTCCTGCTTGACACGGTCGCGGTGCGGAGGGCCTTCCGATAGCGACCCGTCCGACAGCGACTCGGCATGACTCGACCGTGTCCTGGAACACGGTCGGGCGTGTCGGCAGTCGGTTCAGGCTTATCCGGAAGAGTTCGACTCGGCCGTGCCAAACGACACGGTCGAGTCACGGGGCGATACTCGCATTTCCGGACGAGTACGGCACGGGCCATGTCGGACGACACGACCGAGTCCGGTCGGCAGTGATCGGCCAAAAGCTGAAAAATGAGCGGGTGAACAAAAACGATCATAACTCTCTCGTCCGGACTCCGATTGACTCACCGTTTGAACCATTGGAAAGCTAATTCAATGCTCTATAATATTGCAAAGATTTAGAATTTTTGGAGTTACCAAAAATTAATGGTGATCTAACAAAGTCGAACTCATAAGAGGAAAGTTGAAACAATGAACAATAATGATACACAACTCGAAGTTTTTTCGAACGGTGAACACGGTGAACGAACATGATTGATGAATGATTATAATTGAGTAAAAATACACTGAGTGACAATTACAGACTGATAATTACTGAATGAAAATGAATGAATTACAACCGGTTATTACACGGATGACAAAAAGTCCAGAATTAATCATTCTCAAAATGACGAAACGGTCATGAGCGAGTCGTCAAAACGGACTCCGGCTGTAAAAGCAATTTACCGAAAAATCGAAAATTGCGGATATTACAGAACTCTTCCGGATAAGCCAGAACCGACTGCCCACACGCCCGACCGTGTCCCAGGACACGGTCGAGTCATGCCGAGTCGCTGTCGGACGGGTCACTATCGGAAGGCCCTCCGCGCCGCGACCGTGTCAAGCAGGACACGGTCGAGTCCCTGTCGGCCAGTTGTGCGACACGACTGTGCCGATCGGCACGGGCCGTGTCCGGCAGGGCAGTCAACCCCTATAAATTCGTTTTTTGAGCATTTCAGCCCATTCCTTCCAATTTTTTCCACCTTCCTACGCGAGAGAGAGGCTTGAGGGAGAAAATTCTCTTAACCTATCACTTGAGTGTGGTTTTTAATCATTTTCATTCGGTTGTGAAGCTTGGATACTCGATTAAACTCGTGTTCTTCGGATCGAAGTGGTTGGATCTTCAAGAGGTAATTCCTTCAACACCTTGGATTTCGATTTTGTATTGAGATATGATGTTTTGGACGTTATAATCATGTCATATGAAGGGATATGTATATGATTATGAGTTTGTATAAGGATTCATTGGATTATTGAGGGATTATTCAAGAACACTTTGAATATCGAGTTGGAATTGGGGGTTTTCGATTAATTGTCGTTATAATCACGTTTTCGGATATTCATTTTGGATTATTGATCATTTTGGAAGATGTTTGTTGGTTTGAAACACTTCTTGGGCGATTTGATAGTGGCTTATTGAGACTTGATTGTAAACAACCGGAGTTTGGCCACAACGTATTCGATATAATGCCCCAATGAACTTAGTTTAATCGTATCAACGTTTTGAGTTCGTTATATTCATGTTTGATTCGTATATTGAACGGGTTGTTGGATATTGTATAATTCAAGGTTGTTCGAGCGACCGATATCTCAATTAGGACGTTGTTCGTGGAAGGATAATTGTCACCGGTATTGTGTAAGTTGAGTCTTACTCAGTTATAAGGATATTCATTTCCTTTTGTTGTTGTTCATTCATAATCGTAACTCATTCATCACTGTGTTAACCGTATTAAAACGTGTCATTGTCAATTAATCACTTCAGTCACAAGGAACGACGGTTCCAATCATTTTGTTGAGCTATAATTCATTTCACTATCATTTTATCTCGGTGAGTCATTATTCATTTCCGATGTCACTTTTGTTATATCGTGGCATTCCGGGTCATACTGGCGTGCCGGTTGGTATGTGTAGGATTGTCATGTCGGGCACATTTATGTCGTGTGTTGGTTTTTGGCCTCACATTGGACTGTGCACACGAGTCGATTGCTTTGTGAGACTGATTAGGTACAAGACCACGCGGGTATTCGATCGATACTCGTTGGTGGCTTGTGCACGGACACATTTCCATCCCGGGCGTAGTGTGGCGCCACCCTTTGAGCCGTACTGTTAGTTGATTCATACAGCATGTTTGATTGCGTATGTTTTCAACAAGATTGGGTTATAATCTAACCGCTTCGTTTTAATCGAACTTGTGGTTTATATTACATATTTATATGATTGTGTTTATTCAACTCTGGAGGATTGTTATTCTGTATAACTGACCCCGTTTGGGGATATTTGTTTCTCAGGTCATGGCAAGGCAAAGGCACAGGGAGAGCACGTTGACGGCGAGGAGTCCCAGTGATACTAGAAGGGGGCCCCAGTCTGTTCAGTCATTTATTCAGTCATTTATGTTTCCTTTATTTATTCCGCTGCAGACATTCCGTTTGAATACTCATTTCATTCAGTGTTGTGTATTTTATCGTCACATAAGATACACATGTATTCTATATTATCCTGGGTGTGTTGTATGAAACTCCTAATCGGAGTAATTGATGTTGTAATGTGGTTCGGTACTACATTTACCCTGTGTAATTCATCCTTTTTCATTCGCCTGGTGGGTCCTGGGGTCCACAGACCGTAATATCCGCCTAGTTTGGGGTGTTACAGAGTTGGTATCGGAGCGTGGTTTTGAATACTACCTTCCGAGTCATGTCTCATTTGAAATCATCGTCATAGGGCTAGTATCATTGGACTTTCGCGTCACGTGTGACCTGTGCAGATGCCGATCCAATCAGACCGAAAGAACTGTAAGACTTCTACGCCATGGTATAATTTCTGGCAATTATCATTCATTCATAATTTATCAGTTAACAATCCTCAAACATCATTTTCATTTTGACCAGGACGGTCATTTTAACTCATTAATCACTCAATTCATTTCATTACTCGGTTGTTGATCTGGAAGATCATATAATTAATCTTGTTAATTTGTTCAAGATAATCATTTCTATAATTTCATCAGAAATCATGTCACCTCGGTTAGTCGTTCATGTAATCACTGTGTTAGAGCGTATGCTCATTTTCATCACCTCATGTCATAGTCATAATGTGATATTCATGCGAGAGATATAATCATCATGTAACTTTCCACTTCAGTATGGAAAGAGCTGGCAGAGGACGAGGCCGTGGTGCGGGCCGAATCCCGAGAGCTCGTGTGAATACACGTGCGAATGCGAGAAACAATGCCAATTCATCGAGCAGCGACGCTGCCACTCATTCACCTGGGCGTGATCATTCACTATCGGGGAGTCGTACCCGGGACACGGCTCAGTCAGAAGGTGTTTGGGTGGACCCACTTGCTTTTATGCAGGGCATGATGGCCCAAATGACGCAGATGGCACAACTTATGGAGACGATGCACAATTCAGTCAATCAAAATCAACAGGCTCCTCCGCCGCCGCCTCAGAGGCAAGAGAGGGGTGTAAGCAATATCATTAGCGATATATCTCGCCAGCGACCACCTACCTTTGAAGGCTCATCTGAGCCGGCGGATATTGTTCATTGGCTCGAACACTTCGAGAAGTTATTTGCTATGGTGGATTGCCCAGAAGGGCATAAAGTTTCAGTTGCGGCTTACTATCTGGGTAAGAGCGCTCATTCATGGTGGTTATCGTTGAAGCCCACAGACGGATCATGTACTTGGGATCAGTTTAAAACTCTCATGATGGAGAGGTACTATCCGGCCCCACTCAGAGAGGCCAAGCTGTCAGAGTTACTCACTCCCGACCCCTCATCAGACGCGGATGTTCTCGCCATTGCCGAGAAATTTCAGGAACTTCTTCCGTTCGCCTCATCTATCATTCACTCTGAGGCGGACAAGATCAAGTATTTCAGCAAGAGGCTGAAACCTCGTATGCGGCTACAGTTGCTTAATCATAATTGCACCACGTTGGCCGAATTCATTGAGAAAGCTCTTACTTACGAGCTCACTGCCAAAGAGATTGCTAAGCAACAACCTTCATCTGCTGGCAAGAAATCTAAGAACCGTAATCAGTCTGACGGGAGTCAGGCCACTTTCAAGAAACCACGTGCGGGCTCTACTTTTTCTGAGCGACCTCCCACGGCGTCTAAACCCGCGGAATCTCAGTCACGAGCGGCCAGTTCGGCCATCACCTGTTTCAACTGTGAGGAACAGGGTCATTTCAGCACCAAATGTCCGAAGCAGTCTGTCACGTGCCACAACTGTGGGATTGCTGGGCATAGGGCCCGTTTTTGCCGAAGGGACTCTAAACCTACTCCGGCGTCATCTCAGGCCCCAGGTCATTCAGCAGTGCAGAATCAGGCCACTCAGTCAGCGTCGTTCAAGACGACAGGAGCTAAAGGTGGAACCTATAGCCAGCAGACGGGAGCGTCCGGTGCCGGGACTAGCAAGCCCCGGATTTATGAGATGAAGAAGACCGACGATCCAGAGGCCCGGATGATCTCAGGTACACTCGATATTCTATCTCAACCTGTGTGTACGCTTTTTGACACTGGTGCATCGCATTCATTCATTTCCGAGTCATGTTTGCGTAGACTACGTCTGGGTAATGCTACTAGTTGTGAGCCTTATGTCATTGGTCTACCTGACGGTAGACGAATTATCGGTAATCGTGAGATTCAGAATTGTCCGATTCAGTTTCATGGTCGTGTATGGCCAGCGGACCTAATTGTAGTAGATTTGCCGAGGGACGACGTCATCTTGGGTATTGACTGGATGGATCGTCGTGATGCCATCATTAGTGTCCGTAAGCGTATGGTCACTATCATTTCAGACGATGGGGTTGAATGTGTTTTTCAGGGAGGTAATCCCGGCTGTTCTGGTAAAGTCATTAATTTGATGAAAGCAATACGATTACTCAGTCAGGGATGTGTTGGTTATTGGTGCTATATGACCAAAACCGAGAAATCATCAGTATTGTTGTCGGATATTCTGGTTGTGATAGAATATGCCGATGTATTTCCAGACGAGTTACCTGGTTTGCCTCCACAGAGAGATGTGGAATTCACGATCGAGTTGGAGCCTAGTACGTCTCCGATATCGAAGGCACCGTACCGGATGGCCCCGACCGAAATGCAGGAGTTGAAGAATCAACTTGAAGAATTGTTCGAGAAAGGTTATATCCGACCGAGTGCGTCCCCGTGGGGAGCACCAGTGCTATTTGTCAAGAAGAAGGATGGTTCGTTCCGTTTGTGTATTGATTACCGGGAATTGAACTGGGTGACAATCAAGAATAAGTATCCCTTACCCCGTATTGATGATCTTTTAGATCAACTTCAGGGGGCTTCAGTATTTTCCAAGATCGACTTAAGATCTGGATATCACCAGTTGCGGATTCGAGAGTCGGATATCGCGAGGACGGCGTTTCGAACACGCTATGGTCATTATGAGTTCGTAGTTATGCCGTTCGGGCTAAAAAATGCACCTGCGGTATTCATGGAGTTAATGAATCGGGTTTTCATCGACTTTTTAGATCAGTTTGTTGTTGTCTTCATCGATGACATTTTAATTTATTCTCGTAGCCGAGAGGAACACGAGGTTCATCTTCATCAGGTCCTCGACGTGTTGAGACGAGAGCAACTTTATGGAAAGTTTTCCAAATGCGAGTTCTGGATGTCCGAGGTGACTTTTCTCGGACATGTAATTTCATCAGACGGAGTTCGTGTCGACCCTCAGAAGACGGAGGCTATCCGAGACTGGTTACCTCCAAAGAATGTTAAGGAAATCCGAAGTTTTCTCGGATTAGCGGGCTACTATCGGCGATTTGTGGAGGGATTTTCTAAAATCGCTCAACCCTTGACGAACCTCTTGCGGAAGGATAAGAAATACACGTGGTCCGACGCGTGTCAACGGAGATTTGAGGAACTCAAGAGCCGGTTAATGTCAGCACCTGTACTTTCCTTGCCGCAGGGGACGGAGGGATTTGTGGTTTATAGTGATGCGTCCAGACAGGGTCTCGGATGTGTGCTCATGCAGAATGGAAAGGTTATTGCCTATGCTTCACGGCAATTGAGACCTTACGAGGTTAATTATCCGACTCACGATCTGGAGCTAGCAGCCGTGGTGTTCGCTTTAAAAATTTGGCGTCATTATCTTTATGGCGTTACCTGTCAGATATTCACCGATCATAAGAGTTTGAAGTATATATTCACTCAGAAGGAGTTAAATATGCGACAGAGGCGGTGGTTAGAACTAATCAAAGATTATGATATCGAGATCCTTTACCACCCGGGCAAGGCGAACGTTGTCGCCGACGCCTTGAGTCGTAAGTCCGTGCAGGAGCAGATGCTTGCTCGTTTAACAGTTCAGAAGAAGCTTGGCGGGAATTCCTTAGACCGAGATCGAGGTCAGCCCGTGAGTCGGGGACAGCTTTGTATGTTAGAGATTTCATCGTCACTTGAGGAGAAAATCAGGGAGGATCAGGGTTCAGACCCAGCATTGATGCGCATCCGTGAAGATGTCGCTCAGGGGAAAGCCCCTGGATTCGTGGTCCACGAGGATGGACTTTTGAGGTTTAAGAACCGGTTGTGCGTACCGGCGAATGACGAGTTGAAAAACTCTATTTTGAGAGAAGCTCATTCTACCCCTTATTCTGTTCATCTGGGGTCCAGCAAGATGTACAAGGACTTGAAACAAAATTACTGGTGGAGTAATATGAAGCGAGAAGTCGTAGAATTTGTTTCGAGATGCTTAACCTGTCAACAAGTTAAGATTGAACATCAGCGACCGGCGGGTATGCTGAAACCTCTTCCTATTCCCGAATGGAAGTGGGAAGACATTTCTATGGATTTCATCACGAGCTTGCCGACGAGTCGTCGTGGCATGAATACGATCTGGGTGATTGTGGACCGCTTAACTAAATCAGCTCATTTTCTTGAGATTAAGGATACTTGGGGTCCCGAGAGACTTGCCCAGTTATTCATCAAAGAGATAGTGAGACTGCACGGTACTCCTAAAAGTATCGTTTCCGATCGTGACGGACGGTTTGTGTCACATTTTTGGAAATCAGTTCATCGTGCTATGGGAACTCAACTTAATTTCAGTACTGCCTTTCATCCTCAGTCCGACGGACAATCAGAGAGGACTATTCAGACATTAGAGGACATGTTGAGAGCTTGCGTCCTCGATTGGAAGGACGATTGGGAAGCCCAACTACCGTTGATCGAGTTCACGTATAATAATAGTTGGCATGCTTCCATTAAGATGGCACCTTACGAGGCCTTGTACGGTCGTCGTTGTCGATATCCTTTGTGTTGGGATGACTTGTCAGAATCAATCGGCACCGAGCCCGATATGCTTATAGCCGCCCGGGAGAAGGTAGCTTTGATCAAGAGTCGTATGTTGACAGCTCAGAGTCGACATAAATCATATGCAGATAATCGTCGTCGACCACTAGAGTTCGAGACGGGTGACCACGTTTTGGTCAAGGTATCCCCGAGTCGAGGTATTTTCCGTTTCGGAAAACGGGGGAAGTTGAGTCCGAGATTCATTGGACCGTTTGAAATTTTGGATCGAGTAGGCGAGTTAGCTTATCGATTGGCTTTACCTCCGGCTTTGAGCCGAATTCATAATGTGTTTCATGTCTCTCAGTTGCGAAAGTATGTTGCCGACCCGAGTCACATACTGCAGTTCGACGAAATCGAGATCGCCGACGACCATTCATATGAGGAGCGTCCTATACGAGTCTTAGAGCGGCGAATCAAACAGTTGAGAAATAAGTCGATTCCTTTGGTCAAGATTCAGTGGTCCAGACACGGAGTCGAAGAGGCTACTTGGGAAACCGAGTATAGTATGCGGGAGAGTTATCCCGAGTTGTTTGACCCTTAGTTTCGGGGACGAAACTCTTTTAAGGGGGGTGTATGTAATACCCGGTTGTAATTCATTCATTTTCATTCAGTAATTATCAGTCTGTAATTGTCACTCAGTGTATTTTCACTCAATTATAATCATTCATCAATCATGTTCATTCACCGTGTTCACCGTTCGGAAAAACTTCGAGTTATGTATCGTTATTGTTCATTGTTTCAACTTTCCTCATATGATTTCGACTTTGTTAGATCACCATTAATTTTTGGTAACTCCAAAAATTCTAAATCTTTGCAATATTATAGAGCATCGAGTTAGCTTTCCAATGGTTCAAACGGTGAGTCAATCGGAGTCCGGACGAGAGAGTTATGGTCGTTTTAGCTCACCCGCTCATTTTTCAGCTTTTGGCCGATCACTGCCGACCGAACTCGGTCGTGTCGTCCGACACGGCCCGTGCCGTACTCGTCCGGAAATGCCGAAGTCTCTGCCCACAGGACTCGACCGTGTCGTCTGGCACGGCCGAGTCGAACTCTTCCGGATAAGCCAGAACCGACTGCCCACACGCCCGACCGTGTTCCAGGACACGGTCGAGTCATGCCGAGTCGCTGTCGGACGGGTCACTATCGGAAGGCCCTCCGCGCCGCGACTGTGTCAAGTAGGACACGGTCGAGTCCCTGTCGGCCAATTGTGCGACACGACCGTGCCGATCGGCACGGGCCGTGTCCGGCAGGGCAGTCAACCCCTATAAATTCGTTTTTTGAGCATTTCAGCCCATTCCTTCCAATTTTTTCCACCTTCCTACGAGAGAGAGAGGCTTGAGGGAGAAAATTCTCTTCACCTATCACTTGAGTGTGGTTTTTAATCATTTTCATTCGGTTGTGAAGCTTGGATACTCGATTAAACTCATGTTCTTCGGATCGAAGTGGTTGGATCTTCAAGAGGTAATTCCTTCAACATCTTGGACTTCGATTTTGTGTTGAGATATGATGTTTTGGACGTTATAATCATGTTATATGAAGGGATATGTATATGATTATGAGTTTGTATAAGGATTCATTGGATTATTGAGGGATTATTCAAGAACACTTTGAATATCGAGTTGGAATTGGGGGTTTTCGATTAATTGTCGTTATAATCACGTTTTCGGATATTCATTTTGGATTATTGATCATTTTGGAAGATGTTTGTTGGTTTGAAACACTTCTTGGGGGATTTGATAGTGGCTTATTGAGACTTGATTGTAAACAACCGGAGTTTGGCCACAACGTATTCGATATAATGCCCCAATGAACTTAGTTTAATCGTATCAACGTTTTGAGTTCGTTATATTCATGTTTGATTCGTATATTGAACGGGTTGTTGGATATTGTATAATTCAAGGTTGTTCGAGCGACCGATATCTCAATTAGGACGTTGTTCGTGGAAGGATAATTGTCACCGGTATTGTGTAAGTTGAGACTTACTCAGTTATAAGGATATTCATTTCCTTTTGTTGTTGTTCATTCATAATCGTAACTCATTCATCATTGTGTTAACCGTATTAAAACGTGTCATTGTCAATTAATCACTTCAGTCACAAGGAACGACGGTTCCAATCATTTTGTTGAGCTATCATTCATTTCACTATCATTTTATCTCAGTGAGTCATTATTCGTTTCCGATGTCACTTTTGTTATATCGTGGCATTACGGGTCATACTGGCGTGCCGGTTGGTATGTGTAGGATTTTCATGTCGGGCACATTTATGTCGTGTGTTGGTTGTTGGCCTCACATTGGACTGTGCACACGAGTCGATTGCTTTGTGAGGCGACAGGTACAAGACCACGCGGGTATTCGATCGATACTCGTTGGTGGCTTGTGCACGGACACATTTCCATCCTCGCGTAGTGTGGCGCCACCCTTTGCGCTGCATCTTGTTAGTTGATTCATACTGATGTTTGATTGCGTATGTTTTCAACAAGATTGGGTTATAATCTAACCGCTTGCTTTAATCGAACTTGTGGTTTATACTACATATTTATATGATTGTGTTTATTCAACTCGGAGGATTGTTATTCTCAGATAATCGACCCCGTTTGGGGATATTTGTTTCTCAGGTCATGGCAAGGCAAAGGCACAGGGAGAGCACGTTGACGGCGAGGAGTCCCAGTGATACTAGAAGGGGCCCTGATGCATTGATCATTTATTCAGTCATTTATGTTTCCTTTATTTATTCCGCTGCAGACATTCCGTTTGAATACTCATTTCATTCAGTGTTGTGTATTTTATCGTCACATAAGATACACATGTATTCTATATTATCCTGGGTGTGTTGTATGAAACTCCTAATCGGAGTAATTGATGTTGTAATGTGGTTCGGTACTACATTTACCCTGTGTAATTCATCCTTTTTTATTCGCCTGGTGGGTCCCAGTCGGGGGTCCACGGAACTGTAATATCCGCCTAGTTTGGGGTGTTACATATTACACGCCGTAGACCCTTTCCACAAGGATCTACCAGGCTAAACATCCATAAACAACCAAATGCTTGCCCGGCCAGGGTCAAACAATAATAATAATACAGACCGTATGGTCACTTACACGTGAATACACAGACCGATGAGGTCACACAACTCAATCAACAAAACTTACTTAAACGACATTACCCACATAGGGGTCGAAATATAATACAGCGGAAGACTGAAATCAACTCTGACAACACAATAAAAATCAGAACAACTCTCGACTCATGATTAATATCGCAGCCCGTCATCCTCTTGTGCCAATCCTGTGACTGCTCCCCTAAATCTGCATGAACCTGGACGCAAAACAGACATCCACCCCCCGATTACTCGGGGGTTAGTAAAACTCCACTGTTTTACTAGTGCAAGTATCAAATCATACGAAATGTAACAAGCAATTAATAATCGTGAATCAAATATAATAATCAAGTAACAAATATCCCTGGGAGGTTTTCACAAGGAAAGATAAGCTATGAAGCATTCGAAAATAAGATTATCATCTCGGGAATTTTTAGAATTTCAAACCTTTCGAAAATCTTAGGGTCTTAACCCAAATCACAAATTGTATTTCAATAATTTACAGTACGAAAACATTTCATAAATCTCGTGGGGCTCGGCCCAACATTCCTTTCTTAAAACTTTCTTTTCAAAACTTAGATTTGAAAACAATCATGCTCATGACACCGTGATCTACTGTCACGTGTCTCCGTAGGTTCAACAACCCGCACGGACTACACAACGCACAATTAAACAAACATAATCAATTCCGACACCGTGATCCACTGTCACGTGTCTCCGTAGGTTCAACAACCCGCACGGACTATTAACCAGACATAACCAATTCCGACACCGTGATCCACTGTCACGTGTCTCCGTAGGCTTAACAACCCGCACGGACTATATCAATCTCAACAACCACACACACAGTCCTGACACCGTAGTCCACTGCCACGTGTCACCGTAAGCCCCGTCGAGCTCACCCGGTTGGACGTACTGTGTCCGAAACTCATGGTCCACTGCCATGCGTTATCGTAGGCCTCGTCAGACCAGCACGATTGGACCTCAGTACCTCACTAAGTTCTGACCCCGTAGTCCACTGCCACGAATCCTCGTAGGTCCCGTCGGACCAACACGAGTGAACTTAGCGGTCACACACATATTCATATTCACATTCACATTACGTACAACAATGAGCACAATTGATCAATCACATTGATCACCACAAAATCGTACATCACCTGCACATAACACAATCTCAACACTCGCAACAACTATCGTCAATCAACGACACATATCCAACATAACACACGTTCGGTACACATTACATTACACAACCAAGTGTACAACCGTCCCATATGTACGGCGCAATCCTGCACAAATGGCACAACGCCTAACACGTATACTAATATAACAATATTACCGCAAAGCCTTCAAATTACGGAAAACACAACCAACTCAAACGGAACATAATTACGAAGGCAAGCAAAATCATCACACATATCATACATAATTACTAGTCGCAAGATACAAGTCGTATAGTAAGATACTTGCCTTAGTAACTACTACCAAACGCTCCGAAGAACACGGTTCGACCGGGAAGCTCGTACCCCAAAGAAGACAACGAACGGAAGGGTTACGACTCGAGTTCTTGACAAGAATTCGACCCTAACAACATATAATCAATAAATCATTGATCATACGAGGAAGTATAATCGTAGAACGCCCGAAAACCCCTCTATGACATTTTACCGGACACCTTCAAGGCGTCGATCAAGAACTCGACCAAAACAACGAATCGATATGATCCAACCATGGAATAACAAGGTAAATGATACAATACATCTAAACAATCATCAATACATCACAA
This sequence comes from Orobanche coerulescens, assembly GCA_033398695.1. NCBI lineage: Eukaryota > Viridiplantae > Streptophyta > Magnoliopsida > Lamiales > Orobanchaceae > Orobanche > Orobanche coerulescens. The sequence goes on along the minus strand of JAWKAU010000432.1, from coordinate 10,288 downwards.
TCCTAAGTTAAATCGGATTAAACGGACGAAATCGAACAAAATACCCAAAATCCCCAAAATTAGATTTCTAGAAAATCTGACCTGATTTGCTCGATCAAAGGACGTTATAGGACGGATTATTGATGATATGAATCTCAAAACTTCATGGATTTATTGTATAACAACATTTCTCCATTATTGATCAAGCTTCAGCCGCGGAATGGAAGAAAACGAGTGAGAAAAAATGAGTGAAACCCGACTGCTCTGCCATATTTATACCCCTGCCGGACACGGCGCAGCAAACGGCCCAGACCAGCGCCGGGTGTCTCGGCCGTGTCTCGGCAGGCTGCTGGTCCTGGCCGACCCGGCGCAAGACACGGCCAAGGCGCCGTTTCTGTGGCCGTTTCGCATGTGTCCGCCACCATGACTCGGTCGATCCGACGGTCCGAAAAATCCCGAAACTCAGACCTGAACGTAAACCGAAAGCACGGTTACGAAGTACTCGTAAATACGAATCCGAACACTGAGAGAACACCTGATTCCGACCACCCGAAGGCTCGAAATTCGACAACGGAAAATAATTACCCAAAACTTTGGGAAATTACGAAAATGGCCCAAAACGTCCGAAAATCACGATACGCGATCGAAACACCAAACCAAAGCTCGCAACATGAATAATAACATTAAATGAACTTACTAGAAACTCGAAACAACAGTTTCGGACGAGATTCGCAAGAATCGAACTCAAGTGCGAAAAAGTCGCTAAAAGCTCTAACTCAAAGAAACGATACCGAAACGAACTCGGATGACAAAAAGTGCAGAATTAATCATTCTCGAAATGACGAAACGGTCGTGAGCGAGTCGTCAAAACGGATTTACGCCGAAAAAAGAAAATTACCGGAAATCCGAAATTGCGGATATTACAATCCGGACCGGAATCGGAGCTGATATGGCCGGAACTGGGTTTTCAGATAATTCTCATAGGGTAGTACACGGTTATGGTGGAAAATCGAGGTGGCCTATTTTTGGGTATTTTTCGTAATTTGTCCCTTTGCATTTATAAGATTGAATACGTGTTCATTTGAGGTCATCCGGAGCCGAATCGGAGCTGATATGGTTGGAACTCTTTCGGATAATTCTCATAGAGGGTAGCACACGGGTTATGGAGGAAAAATAAGGCGGCCCATTTTGTGGATATCTTTTCATAATTGGTCCCTATGGATTTATAAAATTGAATACGCGTTTATTTGGGTTCATCGGGACCTGAATCGGAGCTGATACACGTGGAAATTGGTTTTCGAATAATTCTCATAGGGGGTAGTACACGAGTTATGGAGGAAAATCGAGGTGGCCCATTTTTGGATATTTTTCATAATTTGTCCCTATGGATTTATAAAATTAAATCCGCGTTTATTTGGGGTCATGTGAAGCCAAATCGAAGGCGATCTTGCTACAACTCGATTTTTATATAATTCTCACATTGAGTAGTACACGAGGTTATGGAGGGAAATTTTGGCGGCCCGTTTTTGGATATTTTTCATAATTTATCCTTATGGATTTATAAAATGAATATGCGTTTATTTGGGTTCATCCGGACCCGAATCGAGCCGATATGGCAGTAATCGGGTTTTGATAATTCTCACAGGGTCGTACACGAGTTATGGAGGAAAATCGAGGTGGCCCATTTTTGGGTATTTTTTATAATTTGTCCCTATGGATTTATAAGATCGAATACGTGTTTATGTGAGGTCATCCGGAGCCGACTCGGAGCTGATATGGTTGGAACTCAGTTTTCGGATAATTCTCATAGAGGATAGTACACGTGTTATGGAGGAAAATTAAGGCGGCCCATTTTTGGATATTTTTTCATAATTTATCCCTATGGATTTATAAAATTGAATACGCATTTATTTGGGTTCATCCGGACCTAAATCGGAGCTGATACGACTGAACGCGGTTTTCGGATAATTCTCATAGGGGGTAGTACACGCGTTATGGAGGAAAATCGAAGCGGCCCATTTTTGGATATTTTTTCATAATTTGTCCCTATGGATTTATAAAACTGAATACGCGTTTATTTGAGGTAATTCGGAGCCGAACTGGAGCTAATATGGCTGGAACTCAGTTTTCGAATAATTCTCAAAGGCACAGGTTATGGAGGAAAATCGAGGCGGTCCTTTTATATATATTTTTTCATAATTTGTCCCTATGGATTTATAAAATTGAATACGCGTTTATTTGAGGTCAGCCGGAGCCGAATTAGAGCTGATATAGCTGTAACTCGGTTTTTAAAAATTCTCATAGAGGGTAGTACACGGGTTATGGAGAAAAATTGAGACGACCAGTGTTGGGATTTTTTTTCATAATTTGTCCCTATGGGTTTATAAAATTGAATACGCATTTATTTCGTTCATCCGGACCTGAATCAGAGCTGATATAGATGGAACTCGGTTTTTGGATAATTCTCATAGGGGGTAGTACACGAGTTATGGAGGATAATCGAGGTGGCTCATTTTTGGATATTTTTTCATAATTTGTCCCTATGGATTTATAAAATTAAATCCGCATTTATTTGGGGTCATTTGTAGCCGAATCGAAGCTGATACGACTAGAACCCGATTTTTAGATAATTCTCATATTGGGTAGTACACAGGTTATGGAGGAAAATGTAGGCGGCCCGTTTTTTGGATATATTTTCATAATTTATCCTTGTGGATTTATAAAATTGAATACGCATTTATTTGGGTTTATCCGGACCCGAATCGGAGCTGATATGTAGGGAAATCGTGTTTTGGATAATTCTCACAGGGTAGTACACGAGTTATGGAGGAAAATCGAGGTGGCCCATTTTTGGGTATTTTTTATAATGTGTCCCTATGGATTTATAAGATCTAATACGTGTTTATGTGAGGTCATCCGGAGCCGAATCGGAGCTGGTATGGTTGGAACTCAGTTTTCGGATAATTCTCATAGAGGATAGTACACGTGTTATGGAGGAAAATTAAGGCGGCCCATTTTTGGATATTTTTTCATAATTTATCCCTATGGATTTATAAAATTGAATACGCATTTATTTGGGTTCATCCGGACCTGAATCGGAGCTGATACGACTGAACTCGGTTTTCGGATAATTCTCATAGGGGGTAGTACACGCGTTATGGAGGAAAATCGAAGCGGCTCATTTTTGGATATTTTTTCATAATTTGTCCCTATGGATTTATAAAATTGAATACGCGTTTATTTGAGGTAATTCGGAGCCGAACTGGAGCTAATATGGCTGGAACTCAGTTTTCGGATAATTCTCAAAGGCACAGGTTATGGAGGAAAATCGAGGCGGCCCTTTTATATATTTTTTTTTTCATAATTTGTCCCTATGGATTTATAAAATTGAATACGCATTTATTTGAGGTCAGCCGGAGCCGAATTAGAGCTGATATGGCTGGAACTCGATTTTTAAAAATTCTCATAGAGGGTAGTACACGGGTTATGGAGAAAAATTGAGACGACCAGTTTTGGGATTTTTTTTCATAATTTGTCCCTATGGGGTTATAAAATTGAATATGCGTTTATTTCGTTCATCCGGACCTGAATCAGAGCTGATATAGATGGAACTCGGTTTTTGGATAATTCTCATAGGGGATAGTACACGAGTTATGGAGGATAATCGATGTGGCTCATTTTTGGATATTTTTTCATAATTTGTCCCTATGGATTTATAAAATTAAATCCGCGTTTATTTGGGGTCATTTGTAGCGGAATCGAAGCTGATACGACTAGAACCCGATTTTTAGATAATTCTCATATTGGGTAGTACACAGGTTATGGAGGAAAATTTAGGAGGCCCGTTTTTTGGATATATTTTCATAATTTATCCTTGTGGATTTATAAAATTGAATACGCATTTATTTGGGTTTATCCGGACCCGAATCGGAGCTGATATGGCCGGAACTGGGTTTTCGGATAATTCTCACATGGTAGTACACGAGTTATGGAGGAAAATCGAGGTGGCCCATTTTTGGGTATTTTTTATAATTTGTCCCTATGGATTTATAATATCTAATACGTGTTTATGTGAGGTCATCCGGAGCCGAATCGGAGCTGATATGGTTGGAACTCAGTTTTCGGATAATTCTCATAGAGGATAGTACACGTGTTATGGAGGAAAATTAAGGCGGCCCATTTTTGGATATATTTTTCATAATTTATCCCTATGGATTTATAAAATTGAATACGCATTTATTTGGGTTCATCCGGACCTGAATCGGAGCTGATACGACTGAACTCGGTTTTCGGATAATTCTCATAGGGGGCAGTACACGCGTTATGGAGGAAAATCGAAGCGACCCATTTTTAGATATTTTTTCATAATTTGTCCCTATGGATTTATTAAATTAAATCCGCATTTATTTGGGGTCATTTGTAGCCGAATCGAAGCTGATACGACTAGAACCCGATTTTTAGATAATTCTCATATTGGGTAGTACACAGGTTATGGAGGAAAATTTAGGCGGCCCATTTTTTGGATATATTTTCATAATTTATCCTTGTGGATTTATAAAATTGAATACGCATTTATTTGGGTTTATCAGGACCCGAATCGGAGCTGATATGGCCGGAACTGGGTTTTCGGATAATTCTCATAGGGTAGTATACGGTTATTGTGGAAAATCGAGGTGGCCTATTTTTGGGTATTTTTCGTAATTTGTCCCTTTGCATTTATAAGATTGAATACGTGTTCATTTGAGGTCATCCGGAGCCGAATCGGAGCTGATATGGTTGGAACTCTTTCGAATAATTCTCATAGAGGGTAGCACACGGGTTATGGAGGAAAAATAAGACGGCCCATTTTTTGGATATCTTTTCAAAATCGGTCCCTATGGATTTATAAAATTGAATACGCGTTTATTTGGGTTCATCGGGACCTGAATCGGAGCTGATACACCTGGAACTTGGTTTTCGAATAATTCTCATAGGGGGTAGTACACGAGTTATGGAGGAAAATCGAGGTGGCCCATTTTTGGATATTTTTCATAATTTGTCCCTATGGATTTATAAAATAAAATCCGCGTTTATTTGGGGTCATGTGAAGCCAAATCGGCCGATACGGCTACAACTCGATTTTTAGATAATTCTCACATTGAGTAGTACACAAAGTTATGGAGGGAAATTTTGGCGGCCCGTTTTTGGATATTTTTCATAATTTATCCTTATGGATTTATAAAATCGAATATGCGTTTATTTGGGTTCATCCGACCCGAATCGGAGCCGATATGGCCGAATCGGGTATTCGGATAATTCTCACAGGGTAGTACACGAGTTATGGAGGAAAATCGAGGTGGCCCATTTTTGGGTATTTTTTATAATCTGTCCCTATGGATTTATAAGATCGAATACGTGTTTATGTGAGGTCATCCGGAGCCGAATCGGAGCTGATATGGTTGGAACTCAGTTTTCGGATAATTCTCATAGAGAATAGTACACGTGTTATGGAGGAAAATTAAGGCGGCCCATTTTTGGATATTTTTTCATAATTTGTCCCTATGGATTTATAAAATTGAATACGCATTTATTTGAGTTCATCCGAACCTGAATCGGAGCTGATACGACTGAACTCGGTTTTTGGATAATTCTCATAGGGGGTAGTACACGCGTTATGGAGGAAAATCGAAGCGGCCCATTTTTGGATATTTTTTCATAATTTGTCCCTGTTGGCAGTCGATCCACCTTGGCATCCACCTAAGTGCTTCGGGTAGCCGAACGGCCGAGCAGATTCCAGAGTCGAACCGGTCATAGACTTGATCGTTTCTCGGGCTCACGAAAAATACCGGACCGGGCAGAGACCTTAGAGCCGACCCGGAATCCGGACCAGAAGGACCGAGCAGACCCCATATGAATACGCTCCATAACCACGAATAAGGCCGACCAGAGTAGCCACAAACTTGAAGGCCGACCCCATTGTCGGTCATAACAGATAAATATCAAAAGCCCGAAGAACAGGCAGACAGGACAGTAAAAGAGAGTTGTCATGTCCCTTCCCAAAGCACACCTAAGAAGGTGACACGTGTCAAAGGAGTCACCTTCATCGTAACAAATGTCATCAGCATATTCATCTCAATCTTCCTACTGTCATCTCCTGAATGGCTGACATTGCCTATATATATGCCAGGAGAATGTACAATGAAAGGACTTTTGAAAAAAGAGAAAAATGAGGGATATATGGAGAGAGAAAAAGAAGTAAGGTTTGTAAATTAGCAAGCATCAGTTATCCGGACCGGCCAATATACTTTCGGCCCGGCTCTATGCTATCAAAAGATCATTAAAAAACATTTAATGGTCCAATATTTTTCATTCTGTTTATACATCTATCTTATTACTGTCTACGTGGCTTCAATCCATTCGCCCAGATTAGCACACGTGATGTTAACCAAATCAGCCGTCAACAGAATGGCGCTAGAAGAAGGGCCTGAACCTCCGACCTTGTGGTTAACAGCCACACCCACCAAGGGATGGTGAGATGAAAGCATAGGAATCATCGTAACTACGAGTCGAAAGCATAGGAATCATCGTAATATGAAGTTGAAAGTACAGGAGCCATTGTGACCATGGGTTCCTGCTCGACTCGGCTGACCTTTTAAAGGTCATAACTCGAAGGATATCGAGCGCAGCTCAAAATTTTAGAAAAGGTCTCGAGGAGTCCTCGTATCCTTCAAATTAAAGTTGCAGTCAACATACACTGCAACATCTGAAAACTCCTTCGGAATCCCCATCCACACCCGCGAAGGTCCTGGTAATCCGGACGGCACTGGACCAGCTGCCGAAAACATCTCCAAGTATTGAGCCATGTGTTAGAAAAGCAGCGGTGGCCCTTACTAGTGAAGTGGAAGACGAAGCAAAAAGTAATCTGTAAAGGAGTTTTCCGTATAATCACCCGAGCAGCGGTCGTTAGGGTGCCAACGACGAAACTCATAACTCAAAATGATGAAAAAACCGCAGGAAATGGAAGATATTAGTAAAACCAAAATAAGTCAAGGAAAGAGGGGCCCGGCCGACCGAGCCACCAACAATCCTGCAGCGGCCGACCCAAGAAGAATCTCAGGCGTTCTGCGACGACCCCCGTCTACGAAGCAGTTTATACATGTCGCAAGATTCGCAATCCAACGGACAAGTCGGGCCGGCTAAATGCATTGAGGAAGCAATACCTTAAGGCCCGCCTTGAAAAGCGCAAAGGGTTACGGTCTGAAAAACTCTCTGAAGGCTTGGTAATGCCTCGGCCCGCCGATTGAAAAATATCTTCGTAGCCCCCGGCACTGAGGCGATGACCCCGGTCGGAATTGGAACACGCCCACAGGAGAATTCGTTTCAAAAAACAAGGTCAATGTGACCCCAAGAACCTGGACCTCGTCGCCCAAAAAGGCGGAACGTCTTCTACAAAGCATCTGAGGATCATCAGAGTTTCCAGGTCAATCACCTCATTATCGAACGAGCGCTGGGGCCCGACACGGGACCTCCGGAATCCAAGTAACAAAGCCCGTCAGAACGGAGGTTGCTAGCTAGAATATATAAATGACCAAGGATTAATTCATTTGTTGAATGCCATAAAGGTACAATCAATAAAATTCAACTCTATTTTTATCTCTGAATCAAATGCACTATAAGACCGAGTTCGTCTCGGCACCTCGAATGACCGGCTCCTCCGGCACTATAAGACCGAGTTTGCCTCGGCACCTCGAATGACCGGCTCCTCCGGCACTATAAGACCGAGTTCGCCTCGGCGCCTCAGATGACCGGTTCACCCGGCACTGAAAGTCCGAGCTCCCCTCGGCACCTCAAAAGACCGGCCCACCCGGCACTGAAAGTCCGAGCTCGCCTCGGCACCTCAAAAGACCGGTCCACCCGGCACTGAAAGTCCGAGCTCGCCTCGGCACCTCAAAAGACCGGTCCACCCGGCACTGAAAGTCCGAGCTCGCCTCGGCACCTCAAAAGACCGGTCTACCCGGCACTGAAAGTCCGAGCTTGCCTCGGCACCTCAAAAGACCGGTCCACCTGACCGAAAGTCCGAGCTCGCCTCGCACCTCAAAAGACCGGTCCACCCGGCATCAAAGTCCGAGCTCGCCTCGGCACCTCAAAAGACCGGTCCACCCAAGATCGAAAGTCCGAGCTCGCCTGCACCTCAAAAGACCGGTCCCACCAAGATCGAAAGTCCGAGCTCGCCTCGCACTCAAAAGACCTGCCCACCCAAGACCGAAAGTCCGAGCTCGCCTCGGCACCTCAAAAGACCGGTCCACCCGAGACTGAAATTCCGAGCTCGCCTCGGCACCTCAAAAGACCGGTCCACCCAAGACCGAAAGTCCGAGCTCGCCGGCACCTCAAAAGACCGGCCCACCCAGACCGAAAGTCCGAGCTCGCCGCACCTCAAAAGACCGGTCCCACCTGCATGAAAGTCCGAGCTCGCCGCACCTCAAAAGACCGGTCCACCCGATCGAAAGTCCGAGCTCGCCTCGCACTCAAAAGACCGCCCACCCGCACCGAAAGTCCGAGCTCGCCGCACCTCAAAAGACCGGTCCACCCAAGATCAAAGTCCGAGCTCGCCTCGGCACCTCAAAAGACCGGTCCACCTGACCGAAAGTCCGAGCTCGCCTCGGCACCTCAAAAGACCGGTCCACCCGGCACTAAAAGTCCGATCTCGCCTCGGCACCTCAAAAGACCGGTCCACCCGGCACTGAAAGTCCGAACTCGCCTCGGCGCCTCAAAAGACCGGTCCATCCAGCACGATCAACGAAGGGTGAGCAGAAAAAATGGCGGTCTGACCAACCGGGCCCAAACACAAAAAAGCAACAAAGGCCATAAAAAGATTTTATTCATTCAAAATAAGCTCCATGTCGGAATACAAAAGAAATCAAGGAAAAATGGCACGCAGGCCATACATGGGATAAAACAAAAAATCTACTCGGCCTTGTCCTCCTGATCGGTCGCCTGAGAAGACTGCCCTCCACCTTCGCCAGACACGGTCTCCACCGGATCTTCGACAGCTTCGGCGGCCTTCGGCTCATCATCTCCGAGAGCTTCAACCTTTAGGTCGGCCGTCTGAGACTTTATGTAGGCCTGGACCTCCTTAACGGTCTTCCCTTCCTTCATGAGATCCAATATCTCATAAAAAGTGGAGACGTAGTTAAGGTTGATCAATTCCTCGTACTCGGGTGTCTTCTGAAAAGCAGCCGCCCCGTCAGCAAGGCCCCTGTCATAACCCGCAGATTCGCAAGTCTGAACCCGCTCGGTCAATTGCTCAAGCTGGGCCTTAGCACTTTGCAAATGAGCCTCGTACTCGGCCCTGATATCCAGGCACTGTTTTTGCGCCTTCTCAGCCGCCGTGGCCATCTCGTCAGCCTTCCCTTTCCATACATTGGCCTCGAAGGCCCGGCTCTCCAGAAGCTCCATCTCACCCTTCAGAGAAGCCATCTCCTCCTCCAAAGATTTGATGAGCGAAGGGAAGAGATGGTGTTCCTCCTGTAAGGCCTTGAGATCGGCCTCTGCCTTTTTATGTTTCAGCCTGAGGCGTCGGCTCTGATGGCCTTCACATAGGTGCACAACGCCCGGCCCAAGATAGCGTTTCCAAAATGGATCTGCTCATCCGGATCCATGTCGTTGGTCACCATCTCCATCTTCGGCGTCCAACCCAAAATGGGGACATAGTGGACTCAACTACCGATGGGGGACCCGGTCGAGCATCTCGGCGGTTGGGGTGGCTGCCGGACGTAGTCGAGGAACCAGCGCGGTCTCCGCCCTTTCATCCGGGCACAAGGTTCTTCCGATCCTTATTCACCGGGAGATAGTGGCCCTCCAAATCAATCAAGGGCTCCTTACCCTTCGCCTGCCCGTCCGCATGTGGCTCGGGCACAACAATCTCAGGAATGGAGAAACCCTCGGCCCTGGTCACGTTATCCTCAGGCCCGGCCTCTACTCGCCACGCTTGCCCGCGCGCTCCCTACGCTCGGCGGTTTCAAGGCGACCTCGCCACCGGCAAGCAGGCGTCTCTTTCCGTCCAGATGAACTCCTACCCCTAGGGACTGGATGGGGAAGAAGTGTTAAAAAAAAAAAGGGGGCTACCTGACGAAGACATTCTGTTCGGGTTAGTGGATCGAAGCCCCGCGGCCCAAAGATTATCCTCAGTAACCAGAAGGTATGACTTCCTCCGGTCAGCGGGAAGGTCCAGGAGCCATTCAACCCGGTCGTCGAACAAAGAAGAGGTCTCAAGCCGGGATACGTTACGCACAAACAACAAATTATGAGCGTTAGACAAAAAGGAACAGAC
>JAWKAU010000431.1:61104-80500 GCA_033398695.1 Orobanche coerulescens | reverse complement strand
AGTCTTTGAGTTGGATTATCATCACTTCATCATCTCCTTATCATCGAATCAAAGGTATTAATTTCTTGGATCTAGAATTTCGGATTTTTTTGGGTTTTTCTTCCGATTTCTTCGTGTAAGCTTGGATTATCATTGGAATATGTTAGATATGGATTATCTACCTTGGATAAATATATTCCTACGGATTTAATGGTTATTTTCGGAATTATTTCAAGAACCCTTGGGGTTGACTTCGGTTAATTGGGGATTTTCCGATTGATGTTGTTGTAATCATGAATTATGGATTCCTAATGGATTATTGATATCATTGAATTGTTTTGTTAGTTCGAAATACTCAATTTGGTGTTGGTTTCGACATATTCGGGATTGGATATTTTTCGAAGTTGTGTGGTTGGTTATGTGTTCGTTGGAATGCCCTTTGAGTTTGATTATCGTTGTTTCGACCTTTGGGTTAGTCGTGTTTTGTTGCTTGATACGTGTATTGAACGATTGTTGGTAATTATTGTTATTCAAGGTTGTTCGAGCGACCGGTATCTCGATTAGGACGTTGTTCGTGGAAGGACTTTGTCATCGCTATTGACTAAGTTAATTCTTACTCGGTTAAAAGGATACTCATTCCTTTTTGTTGTTGAATTACTCATAATCATAATTCATTCATCATGGTATTGATCATATTAAGACATGTAATTATCGAATAATCATTTCATTCACGAGGAACGACGGTTCCAAATCATTTCATTGGATTATCAATCACTTCACTATTATTTTCATCTCGGTGAGTCATCTTGACCTTGTCGGATTATTATCATTATTCATTGATATTCATTATGGTCATTCTTATTCATATGACCTTCTGGGTTCATATTGCGTGGCCGGGTGTGGCTTTGTGGAATTTTTAGTCGGGCACACGATGGTCATGTATTGGGTTCACCGATACATTGGACCATGCACACGGTAACGCTTACCTCCGTGAGACTAATTAGGTACAAGGACGGGTGTGTCCGGTCATTCGTCTTGTACACTTGCACAGAATATTACGGGCGTACTATGATACTCCTCTTCAGCGTAATTCATAACTAAGGATATTTCATAATTTCAGTTAATTCATGATTGTGTATTTTCAACCCTTGAGGATTGTTGTTCTGTGTAAATGACCCCGTTGGGGGATTTTGTTTTCAGGTCACGGCAAGGCAAAGGCACAGGAAGAGCATGTTGACGGCGACGAGTCCCAGTGATACTAGTAGGGGGCCCCAGTCATTTCGTTTGCTTTAGTCATTTCAGTCATTTCAGTTATTCCGTCATTTGTATTTTTCCGCTGCAAATTCCGTTTGAGTTGCTTATTTGTTCAGGGTGGTGTATTTTATCTCCATATAAAATATACTAGTATTCTGTTTGTCCTGGTGTAATGTACTTAAACTCCTCATCGGAGTACTTGGTAATATAATGTGGTTCGGTACTACAATTATATTATTTAATTCATCATTTTCATCTGCCTGGTGGGTCCCAGTCGGGGATTCACGGCACTGTAATATCCGCCTAGTTTGGGGTGTTACAGAGTTGGTATTGGAGCGTGGTTTTGAATACTACCCTCCAAGTCATGTCTCGTTTGAAATCATCGTCATCGGACTAGTATCATTGGACTTTCGCGTCACGTGTGACCTGTGCAAATGCCGAGCCAATCAGACCAAGAACTGTAAGATTTCTAATGCCATGGTATAATTTCTGGCATTAATCATTCATTCATAATTCATCAGTTAACAATCCTCAATCATCATTGTCATTTTGACCAGTACGGTCAGGTTAACTCATTTATAACTCGATTCATTTCATTATTCAGTTGTTGATCAGGAAGATCAAATCATTAATCATGTTCAAGATAATCATGTCACCTCAGTTAATCATTCATGTAATCAATGTGTTAGAGCGCGTATGCTCATTTTCATCATCTCATGTCATAATCATAATGTATTATTCATGCGGGGAATATAATCATCATGTGACTTTCCTACTTCAGTATGGAGAGGGCAGGAAGAGGACGTGGAGGACGAGGCCGTGGAGCGGGCCGAATCCCAAGAGCTCGTGTGAATACACGTGCAAACGCGAGGAATAATGTTAATTCATCGAGCAGCGACGCTGCCACTCATTCACCTGGACGCGATCATTCACTATCGGGGAGTTGTACTCGGGACACGGCTCAGTCAGAGGGTGTCCGGGTTGACCCACTCGCTTTTATGCAGGGCATGATGGCCCAAATGACGCAGATGGCACAACTTATGGAGACGATGCATAACTCCGTCAATCAGAATCAACAGGCTCCTCCGCCGCCACCTCAGAGGCAAGAGAGGAATGTGAGTAATATCATCGGCGATATCTCTCGCCAGAGGCCACCTACTTTTGAGGGCTCGTCTGAGTCGGCAGATATCATTCATTGGCTCGAGCATTTCGAGAAATTGTTTGCTATGGTAGAGTGTCCCGAAGGACACAAAGTTTCTGTTGCGGCTTACTACCTGGGTAAGAGCGCACATTCTTGGTGGTTATCGTTGAAGCCCACCGAAGGATCTTGTACTTGGGAGCAGTTCAAGACTCTCATGATGGAGAGGTATTATCCGGCCCCACTCGGAGAGGCCAAGCCGAATTACTCACCCCGACCCCTCGTGACGAGGATGTTCTCGCCATTGCCGAGAAATTTCAGAACTTCTTCCTTTCGCCTCATCTATCATTTATTCGAGGCGGATAAGATCAAGTATTTCAGAAGAGGTGAAACCCCGTATGAGACTTGATTACTTAATCATAATTGCGGCACGTTGGCGAATTCATTGAGAAAGCTCTCACCTACGAGCTTATTGCTAAGGAAATTGCTAAGCGGCAACCTTCGTCTGCTAGCAAGAAATCGAAGAATCGTAATCGATCGAAGGCGGTTAGACAACCTTCAAGAAACCCCGCAAGGGCTCTACTTTTCCGAGCGACCTCTGTGTTGTCTAAACCCGGAATCTCGATCTCGAGCGCGCCGGCCATCACTGTTTAGCGTGGGGATCTTGGTTACCTCGGTACCAAGTGTCGGAGACAGACTATCACATGTCATAATTGTGGAATTGCTGGGCATAAGGCCCGTTTTTGCCGTAGGGACTCCAAACCTACTCGGACGTCATCTCGGGCACCTAAGCGATCGGCCGTTCGAATCAGCCACTCAATCGGCGTCGTTTAAAACGGCAGAGCGACTAAAGGTGGAGCTTTTAGCCATCGGACAGGAGCGTCGGTCTTTGGGACTAGCAAGCCCCGGATTTATGAGATGAAGAAGACCGATGATCCAGAGGCCCGAATGATCTCAGTACACTCGATATTCTATCTCAACTTTGTGTGTACCCTTTTTGATCTTTGGTGCATCGCATTCATTCATTTCCGAGTCATGTTTGAGTAGACTACGTGCAGGTAGTGCTACTAGTTGTGAGCCTTATGTCATTGGCCTGCCTGATGGTAGGCGAATTATCGTGTCGTGAGATTCGGTGTCGATTAGTTTCATGGTCGTGTATGGCTGGACCTAATCGTGGTAGATTTGCCGAGGATGACATCATCTTGGGTATTGATTGGATGGATCGTCATGATGCCATCATTAGTGTCCGTAGCGTATGGTCACTATCATTTCGACGATGGGGTTGAATGTGTGTTTCAGGGAAGTAATCCTGGCTGTTCTGGTAAGGTCATTAATTTGATGAAAGCAGTAAGGTTGCTCAATCAGGGATGTGTCGGTTATTGGTGCTATATGGCCAAAACCGATAAGTCATCAGTAATGTTAACGGATATTCCGGTGGTGAGGGAATATGCCGATGTTTTTCCAGACGAGTTACCTGGTTTGCCTCCACAGAGGGATGTGGAATTCCCGATTGAGTTGGAGCCGTACCGGATGGCCCCGACCGAAATGCAGGAATTAAAGAACCAACTTGAGGAGTTGTTCGAGAAAGGTTATATCCGACCGAGTGCGTCCCCGTGGGGAGCACCAGTGTTGTTTGTCAAGAAGAAGGATGGTTCATTTCGCTTATGTATTGATTATCGGGAGTTGAACAGGGTGACGATCAAGAACAAGTATCCCTTACCCCGTATTGATGATCTTTTAGATCAACTTCAGGGAGCTTCAGTATTTTCCAAGATCGACCTAAGATCTGGATATCATCAGTTGCGGATCTGAGAGTCGGATATCGCGAGGACAGCGTTTCGAACACGCTATGTGTAACACCCCAAACTAGGCGGATATTACAGTGCCGTAGATCCCCAACTGGGACCCACCAGGCAAATGAAAATGAATGAATTACACAGGATAAATGTAGTACCGAACTACATTACAACAATAATTACTCCGATGAGGAGTTTAGTTACAACACACCAGGACAATACAGGAATACTAGTGTATTTTATATGAAGATAAAATACACAACACCGAATGAAACGGAGTATTCAAATGAAAGTCTCGGCGGAAAATAAAGGACAATAGCATGAATAATCAAAGATCGGGGCCCCTACTAGTATCAGGACTCCTCGACGTCAGTGTTCTCCCGTGCTTTTGCCTTGCCAAGACACAAAACAAAATCCCCAAACGGGTCGTTACAAAGAACAACAATCCTCAAGGGTTGAAAATACACAATCATGATTATATACGAAATTATGAAATATCTGCCGAAACATACGCAATCAAACATGCTATATGAATCAACTAACATGACGGCTCAAAGGGTGGCGCCACACTCGCCGGGATGGAAATGTGTTCGTGCACAAGCCACCAACGATCGAATACACGCGTGGTCTTGTACCTATTCGATCTCACGAGACACATTGACTGCGTGTGCACGCCCAATGTGAGGCCAACAACCAACACACGACATAAATGTGCCCGACATGAAAATCCTACACATACCAACGGCACGCCCGAAGATGACCGGAATGCCACGATATAACAAAAGTGACATCGAAAATGAATAATGACTCACCGAGGTGGAATGGTAACGAAATAAATGACAACTCAATGAAAAGATTGGAACCGTCGTTCCTTATGACTGAAGTGATTAATTGACAACAAGAAGTTTTGATACGGTTAATATAATGATGAATGAGTTATGATTATGAATGAACAACAACAAAAGGGATGAATATCCTTTTAACCGAGTAAGAATTAACTTACTCAATACCGATGAAGAAAGTCCTTCCACGAACAAAAGTCCTAAATGAAGTGTCGGTCGCACAAACAACCTTAATTCAATACAATTACCAACAATCCGATCAATACACGAATTAAACACGAATATAACGAACTCAAAACGTCGATACGATTAAACTATGTTCATTGGGGCATTATATCGAATACGTTGTGGCCAAACTCCGGTTGTTTACAATCAAATCTCAATAAGCCACTATTAATTCCCCCAAGAAGTGTTTGAAACCAACAAAACATCTCCAATATGATCAATAATCCATTATGAATATCCAAAATCGTGATTATAACAACAATTAGTCGAAAATCCCCAATTCCAACTCGATTTTCAAGGTGTTCTTGAATAATTCCTCAATAATCCAATGAATCCTTATACAAACTCATAATCATATACATATCCCTTCATATATCATGATTATAACGTCCAAAACATCGTATCTCAACACAAAAATCGAAATCCAAGGTGTTGAAGAATATTACCTATGAAGATCCAAGTACTTTAATCCAAAAAACACGCGTTAGATTGATTATCCGGGCTTCACGATCGAAAGGAGATAAAGAAAATCAAACACCCAAATGATTTGTGAAGGAAAAACCCTCCCTCAAGCTTTCTCTCTCGGTTGAAGGTGAAGAAAAGGGAGAGAAATGGGCTGAAATCTTTGAAAAAGCGAATTTAAAGGAGTTGATCGCCTGCGGACACGGCCCGTGCGATTGGCACGGCCGTATGCACGATTGGCGGAGGACTCGACCGTGTCCTGCTTGACAAGGTCGCGGCGCGGAGGGCCTTCCGATAGTGACCCGTCCGACAGCGACTCGGCATGACTCGACCGTGTCCTGGAACACGGTCGGGCGTGTCGGCAGTCGGTTCTGGCTTATCCGGAAGAGTCCGACTCGGCCGTGCCAGACGACACGGTCGGGTCCTGAGGCAGAGACTTCGGCATTTCCGGAAGAGTACGGCACGGGCTGTGTCGGACGACACGGCCGAGTTCGGTCGGCAGTGATCGGCCAATAACTGAAAAATGAGCGGGTGAGCTAAAACGACCATAACTCTCTCGTCCGGACTCCGATTGACTCACCGTTTGAACCATTGGAAAGCTAATTCGATGCTCTAATATATTGCAAAGATTTAGAATTTTTGGAATTACCAAAAATTAATGGTGATCTAACAAAGTCGAACTCATATGAGGAAAGTTGAAACAATGAACAATAACGATACACAACTCGAAGTTTTTCCGAATGGTGAACACGGTGAATGAACATGATTGATGAATGATTATAATCGAGTGAAAAATACACTGAGTGACAATTACAGACTGATAATTACTGAATGAAAATGAATGAATTACAACCGGGTATTACATACACCCCCCCTTAAAAGAGTTTCGTCCTCGAAACTAAGGGTCAAACAACTCGGAAAAACTCTCCCGCATACTATCCTCGGTTTCCCAAGTAGCCTATTCGACTCCGTGTCTAGACCACTGAATCTTGACCAAAGGAATCGACTTATTCCTCAACTGTTTGATTCACCGCTCCAACACTCGTACAGGACGCTCCTCGTACGAATGATCATTCGCGATCTCGATTTCGTCGAACTGAAGTATGTGACTCGGGTCGGCAACATACTTCCGCAACTGAGAGACGTGAAACACATTATGAATTCGGCTCAATGCCGGAGGTAAAGCCAATCGATAAGCTAACTCGCCTACTCGATCCAAAATTTCAAACGGTCCAATGAATTTCTGACTCAACTTCCCCCGTTTTCCGAAACGGAAAATACCTCGACTCGGGGATACCTTGACCAAAACGTGGTCACCCGTCTCGAACTCTGGTGGTCGGCAGCGATTATCTCGCATATGATTTCGCCGACTGAAATCGACATACGACTCTTGATCAAAGCTACCTTATCCCGGGTGGCTATAAGCATATCGGGCTCGGTGCCGATTGATTCTGACAAGTCATCCTAATACAAAGGAGATCGACAACGACGACCGTACAAGGCCTCGTAAGGTGCCATCTTAATGGAAGCATGCCAACTATTATAATACGTGAACTCGATCAACGGTAGTTGGGCTTCCCAATCGTCCTTCCAATCGAGGACGCAAGCTCTCAACATGTCCTCTAATGTCTGAATAGTCCTCTCTGATTGTCCGTCGGACTGAGGATGAAAAGCGATCTTGAGATTAAGTCGAGTTCCCATAGCACGATGAACTGATTTCCAAAAATGTGACACAAACCGTCGTCACGATCGGAAACGATACTTTTAGGAGTACCGTGCAGTCTCACTATCTCTTTGATGAATAATGAGCAAGTCTCTGACCCCAAGTATCCTTAATCTCAAGAAAATGAGCTGATTTAGTAAAGCGATCGCGATCGCTCAGATCGTATTCATGCCACGACGACTGTCGGCAATTCGTGATGAATTCCATAGAAATGTCTTCCCACTTCCACTCCGAATAGGGAGAGGTTTCAGCATACCCTTGCCGCCGATGTTCAATCTTAACTTGTTGTGAGTTAAGCATCTCGAAACAAATTAGACTTCTCGCCATATTACTCCACCGTAATTTTGTTTCAAGTCCTTGTACATCTTCTTTGGACCCGGATGAATGTAATAAGGGGTAGCATGAGCTTCTCTCAAAATAGAGTTTTCAAATCGTCATTCGCCGGTCGCACAACCGGTTCTTATACCTCAAAAGTCCATCCTCGTGGACCACGAATCCGTGGCTTTCCCCTGAGCCACATCTTCACGGATGCGCAGCAATGAAGGGTCTCAACTGCGATTCTCTCGATTACCTCCTCAAGTGACGATGAAATCTCTAACATCTGAAGTTGTCCCCCAACTCGCTGAAGCCGACCTCGATCTCGGGTCTAAGGAATTCTGCTAAAGCTACTTGATCTGTTAAACGAGCAAGCATTTGCTCCAGAACGGACTTACGACTCAAGGCGTCGGCGACAACATTCACCTTGCCCGGGTGGTAAAGGATCTCGATATCAAAATCTTTGATTAGTTCCAACCACCGCCCCTGTCGCATATTTAACTCCTTGTGAGTAAATATATACTTCAACCCTTGTGATTGGTGAAGATCGTGGGTGATTCCATAAAGGTAATGACGCCAAATTTCAGCGAAAACCACGGTTGCTAGCTCCGGCCGTGGGTTGGATAATTAACTAGCTAATCCGAGGAAACATCGGATTTACTTAATATGTTTCGGAGGTTGCCAATCTCGGATAGTCTCTGTCTTCTGAGGGTCGACACGAACTCTGTCAGATGAAATCACATGCCCGAGAAAGTCACTTCGGACCTCCAGAACTCACATTTAGAAAACTTTCCATAAAGTTGCTCTCGTCTCAACACGTCGAGAACCTGAAGAAGATGAACCTCGTGTTCCTCTCGGCTAAGAGAATAAATCAAAATGTCTTCGATGAAGACAACAACAAACTGATCCAAAAAAAAATCGATGAAAACCCGATTCATTAACTCCCTGAATACCACAGGTGCAATAGTTAGCCCGAACGGCATAACTACAAACTCATAATGACCATAGCGTGTACGAAACGCTGTCCTCGCGATATCCGACTCTCGAATCCGCAACTGGTGATATCCAGATCCTAAGTCGATCCTGGAAAATACTGAGGCTCCCTGAAGTTGATATAAAAGATCATCAATACGGGGTAAAGGATACTTATTCTTGATCGTCACCCGGTTCGATTCATTAATCAATACACAAGCTAACGAACCATCCTTCTCCTTGACAGATCACACTGGTGCTCCTCACGGGGACGCAATCGGTCGAAGATGACCTTCCTCGAACTATTCCTCAAGTTGAATCTTCAACTCCTGCATTCTGGTCGGGGTCATCCGATACGGTGCCTTCGATAAAGGGGACGTACCGGCTCCAACTCACTCCTGAATTCCACTACTCTATGTGAAGGCAACCAGATAACTCGTCTGGAAATACATCGTCAATCGATGACAATGATACCCCGAATGATTGAACACTTCAATTGCCCTAGAATGGTCAATCGATAAAAAGAGATACCAATAATGATTGAACAACTCGATTGCCTTAGAAAGGCCAATCAATGAAGATGATACAATGAATGTTTGAATAACTCGATTGCCTTTGAAAGGCCAATCGATGAAAATGATCTGATGAATGATTGAATGACTCGATTGTCTTAGAAAGGCCAATCGATGAAAATGATACAAAGAATGATTGAATAACTCGATTGCCTTAGAAAGGCGATCAATGAGAATGATCTGATGAATGATTGAATAGTTCGATTGGAATTTCTGCTTCGCCATAATAAAAATTCTACGGAACAACGGATTACTTCAAGCACACATTCGACAACCAACAGCGGAAAGATAGCGACCAAACGCTAACAAACACCGAGGATAGTATCAAGACGGTTAAACCAACTAATACCAAAATTACATCGTCCTAAGATAAGTTCACCACGATTAGATCCATCAACCAATCGCGGTCATTAAGCTTAATTCGGTATGATTCCGAAAATTCTTCCATCGTCGGAGTAGACCGATGGTATGAGGTCCACAAGCAATAGAACTATCCCGAAATAAGTCTATTCAAGCATGATTCGAAAATGAATGAATGCGGTGTACCAGCATCAAAAGGTACACACAAGTTGAAATAGAATTACGAGTATACCTGAAATCATTCGGACCACCGGATCGTCGATCCTCCTCATCATATGAATCAGGACTTGCGGTCCCCGACCGGACGCCTCCCGTCAGATAAATACGAGCTCCAACTCTATTTGCTTCCATTGTCTTAAACAGCGATGACAAAGCGATCATTCTAAACGCTGGTTGTTTCGGGGCCTGAGATGCCGCCGGAGCTGACTTGGAGTCCTTTCCGCAAAAACGGGACTTATGCCCAAAATTCCCACAATTATAGCACGTGATAGACGGTTTCAGACACTCAGTGCTGAAATGACCCGGCGTTCCACAATTGAAACAGGATGGCGAATCGGCCGCCTCGGAATGAGATCCCGCACGATTATGCGCCGTAGAGGTCGCTCGAAACGATAGGATCGACACGAGGCTTCTTGAAGGTTGGTACCGACGCCGGATTGATTACGCCGTTGATTTCCTGATGACATATGCAGTTGCTTTCGGCAATTTCCTTAGCGGGTGCCTCGTGCGGGAGAGTTCTCTCGATTAATCCGGTCGAGTGGCGCAATGATGATTGAGCAACTGCGCATGGGTCATCATGGCCTGCATAAAAGTGAGTGGATCAACCCGAACATCTTCTGATCGAGCCGAGTCCCGGCCACGATTTCCCGGCATCAGTGATTATTTTCGGGTTTCGGTCCGCACCGCGGCCTCTCCCCGTGCATCCTCGACTCTCTCCATCTTTGAAGTAGGAAGGTCGCATAATGATTATATTACCGCATGATTAGCACGTTATGATTATGTCATGAGATGAGGAAAATGAGTATACATGCTCTAACTTAGTGATTATATGAATGATTTCTGAAGTTACATGATTATCTCATGAAATTCTTGAAATGATTATCTTGAATAACTTAACAAGATTGATAATATGATCATCCAGATTGACAATTGAGTAATGAAATGAATTGAGTAATTAATGAGTTAACATGATCGTCCTGATTATTAACTGAGTAATGAAATGAATTAAGTGATTAATGAGTTAACATGATCGTCCTAATCACAATGAATGATGATGTTTGAGGATTGTTAATTGATGAATGATGAATGAATGATTATTGCGAAATTATACCATGGCGTTAGAAATCTTACAGTTCTTTTGGTCGGATTAGCTCGGCATTTCCACAGTCACACGTGGCGAAAGTCCAATGATACTAGTCTGATGACAATGACTTCAAATGAGACATGACTGGAAGGTAGTATTCAAAACCACGCTCTGATACCAACTCGTAACACCCCAAACTAGGCGGATATTACGGCTGTAGATCCCCAATCGACCCACCAGTAAATGAAAATGAATGAATTACAGGATAAATGTAGTACCGAACTACATTACAACAATAATTACTCCGATGAGGAGTTTGAATTTACAACACACCAGACAATACTGAATACTGGTGTATTTTATATGAAGATAAAATACACAACACCGAATGAAACGAGTATTCAAATGAAAGTCCTGCAGGAAAATAAAGGACAATAGCATGAATAATCAAAGATCGGGGCCCCTACTAGTATCACTGACTCCTCGGCGTAGTGTGTTCTCCCGTGCTTTTGCCTTGCCAACACTGAAAAACAAAATCCCAAACGGGTCGATTATAAAGAACAACAATCATCAAGGGTTGAAAATACACAATTATGATTATATCTGAAATTATGAAATATCGTGTCGAAACATACGCAATCAAACATGCTATATGAATCAACTAAAAGTACGGCTCAAAGGGTGGCGCCACACTACGCCCGGGATGGAAATGTGTCCGTGCACAAGCCACCAACGATCGAATACACGCGTGGTCTTGTACCTAATCAGTCTCACGAGACACATTGACTCGTGTGCACAGTCCAATGTGAGGCCAACAACCAACACACGACATAAATGTGCCCGACATGAAAATCCTACACATACCAACTGCACGCCAAGATGACCGGAATGCCACGATATAACAAAAGTGACATCGAAAATGAATAATGACTCACCGAGGTGGAATGGTAACGAAATAAATGACAAATTAATGAAAAGATTGGAACTGTCGTTCCTTATGGTCAAGTGATTAATTGACAACAACAAGTTTTGATACGGTTAATATAATGATGAATGAGTTATGATTATGAATGAACAACAACAAAAGGGATGAATATCCTTTTAACCGAGTAAGAATTAACTTACTCAATACCGATGAAGAAAGTCCTTCCACGAACAAAAGTCCTAAATGAAGTGTCGGTCGAATGAACAACCTTAATTCAATACAATTACCAACAATCCGATCAATACACGAATTAAACACGAATATAACGAACTCAAAACGTCGATACGATTAAACTATGTTCATTGGGGCATTATATCGAATACGTTGTGGCCAAACTCCGGTTGTTTACAATCAAATCTCAATAAGCCACTATTAATTCCCCCAAGAAGTGTTTCAAACCAACAAAACATCTCCAATATGATCAATAATCCATTATGAATATCCAAAATCGTGATTATAACAACAATTAGTCAAAATCCCAATTCCAAATCTATTTTCTATGTGTTCTTGAATAATTCCTCAATAATCCAATGAATCATTATACAAACTCATAATCATATACATATCCCTTCATATATCATGATTATAACATCCAAAACATCGTATCTCAACACAAAAATCGAAATCCAAGGTGTTGAAGAATATTACCTATGAAGATCCAAGTACTTTAATCCGAAGAACACGCGTTAGATTGATTATCCGACTTCACGATCGAAAGGAGATGAAGAAAATCAAACACCCAAATGATTTGTGAAGGAAAACCCTCCTCAAGCTTTCTCTCTCGGTTGAAGGTGAAGAAAAGGGAGAGAAATGGGTGAAATGTTGAAAAACGAATTTAAAGGAGTCGATCGCCTGCCGACACGGCGTGCCGATTGGTACGGTCATGCTCGCATACCTGGTAGCCGATATGGACTCGACCGTGTCCTGCTTGACACGCCGCGCGCGAGAGGGCCTTCCGACAGTGACCGTCAAGCGGCGACCGCATGACTCGACCGTGTCCGGAACACGGCCGGGCGTGGCGCCGGTTCTCGCTTATCCGGAAGAGTCCGACTGCCGCGCTGCATTTACGACAGTCGGGTCCCCGAGGCAGTAGACTTCGGCATTTCCGCATTTGAGCACGGCACGGGCCGTTTGACGACACGGCCGAAGTTCGGCCGGATGATCGCCAATAATCAAAAATGAGCGGGTGAGCTAAAACGACCATAACTCTCTCGTCCGGACTCAGATTGACTCACCGCTTGAACCATTGGAAGCTAATTCGATGCTCTAATATAATGCAAGATTTAGAATTTTTGGAATTACCAAAAATTAATGGTGATCTAACAAAGTCGAACTCATATGAGGAAAGTTGAAACAATGAACAATAACGATACACAACTCAAGTTTTTCCGAACGGTGAACACGGTGAATGAACATGATTGATGAATGATTATAATCGAGTGAAAATACAACGAGTGACAATTACGGTGATCGATAATTACCGAATGAAAATGAATGAATTACAACCGCATTACACTCATGGTGCATTATGAGTTTGTGGTTATGCCGCTCGGATTACTAACGACCATGGGGATTCATGGAGTTAATGAATCGGGTTTTCATCGACTTTTCGATCAGTTTGTTGTTGTCTTCATCGATGACATTTTGATTTATTCTCGTGACCGGAGGAACACGAGTTTCACCTTCATCAAGTGCTCGACGTGTTGAGAAGAGAACAACTTTATGGGAAGTTTTCCAAATGTGAGTTCGGATGTCCGGTGACTTTTCTCGGACATGTAATTTCATCGACGGAGTTCGTGTCGACCCTCTAAGACGGAGGCTATTCGATGTGGTTACCTCCAAAGAATCGTTAAGGAAATCCAAGTTTCCTGACAGTGGGTTATTATCGGCGATTTGTAGAGGGATTTTCTAGAATTGCTCAACCCTTACCCAACCTTTGGAAGGATAAGAAATACACGTGGTCCGACGCGTGTCAACGGAGTTTTGAGGAACTCAAGAGCCGGTTAATGCTCGGCTGCATTTTCCTTGCCGCAGGGACTAAGGATTTGTGGTTTATAGTGATGCGTCCGGACAGGTATCGGATGTGTACTCATGCGAAGCGGGAAAGTTATCGCCATGCAGGCATTGAGACCTTACGAGGTTAATTATCCACCCACACCGGAGCTAGCAGCCGTGGTGTTCGCTTTGAGATTTGGCCATTACCTTTATGGCGCCACCCGTCGATATTCACCGATCATAAGAGTTTAAAGTATATATTTACCAAGGAGTTAATATGCGAGACGGTGGTTTGAATTAATCAAAGATTATGATATCGAGATCCTCTACCACTGGCAAGGCGAACGTTGTCGCCGACGCCTTGAGTCTTAAGTCCGTCAGAGCAGATGCTTGCCTATTTAACAGCCTTGTATGAGCTTCAGCTAGGAATTCCTTAGACCTTAGATCGAGGTCGCCCAGCGAGTTCAGGGCACCTTTGTATGTTAGAGATTTCACTCACTCGGTGGGGCAATCCGAGAGAATCGTGAGTTCAGACCTATCATTGTTGCGCATCCGAGAGATGTGGCTCAGGAAAGCCCTGGATTTGTGGTCCACGAGGATGGACTTTTGAGGTTTAAGAATCGTTGTGCGTATCGCCGAATGACGAGTTGAAAAACTCGATTTTGAAAGAAGCCCATGCTACCCTTATTTTGTTCATCCGGGGTCTAGCAAGATGTAAGGACTTGAAACAAAATTAAGGTGGAGTAATAGAAGAGAAGGCGTAATTTGTTTTGAGATGCTTAACTCACAACAAGTTAAGATCGAACATCACGCACGACGGTATGTTTAAACCCTTCCTATTCCTGAACGGAAGTGGGAAGACATTTCTATGGATTTCATCACTACTTGTCGACGAGTCGTCAGGCATAAATACGATCCGGTGATCGTGGACCGCTTAACTAAATCCGCTCATTCCCTTGAGATCAAGGATACGCGGGGTCCCGAGACTTGCCAACTGCTCATCAAAGAGATAGTCGATCGCACTACACTCCTAAAAGCATCGCTTTCCGATCGTGACGGATGGTTTGTGTCTCATTTTTGGAAATCACTTCATCGTGCTATGGGAACTCACTTAATCTCAAGACTGCCATCCTCGGTCGACTGGACAATCGAGAGGACCATTCAGACATTAGAGGACATGTTGAGGGCATGCGTCCCGATTGGAAAGACGATCGGGAAGCCCAACTACCATTGATCGAAGTTCACGTATAATAATAGTTGGCATGCTTCGATCAAGATGGCACCTTACGAGGCCTTGTATGGTCGTCGTTGTCGATCTCCGTCAGGTTGGGACGACTTATCGAATCAATCGGCACCGAAACCGATATGCTTATAGATGCCCGTGAGAAGGTAAATCTTTGATCGTGAGTCATTTGTTGACTCAAGCTCGCAGAGTTTCGAATGCAAATGGAATACGCAGAGCAACCGCCGCCACCATTAGAGTTCGAGGCATGGGTGACCACGTGTTGGTCAAGGTATCCCCGAGGCGTGGTACCTAGTCCGCTTTCGGGGAAGAGGGTGTTGAGTCCTGTAGATTCATTGGACTCATTTGAGATTTTGGATCGAGTAGGTGAGTTAGCTTATCGATTGGCTTATACTCTGCTATTGCGTTGAAGCCGAATTCATAATATGTTTCATGTCTCTCAACCGCGGAAGTATGTTGCCGACCGAGTCATATACTTGGCTCGACCATTTGATATCGAGATCGCCGACTCATCATCTTGCTATAAGGAGGAGCGCCCCATGTGAGTTTTAGAACGATTTAATCAAATAATTTGGAGGAATAAGACAAATTCCATTAAGTTAAAATTCATGAATGGTCTAGACACATAGTCGAAGAGGCTACTTGGGAAACCGATGATAGAGACATGCGAGAGTTACCCCGAGTTGTTTCGACTCCTTTAGTTTCTGTGGACGGTAAAACTCTTTTAAGGGGTGTATGTAATACTCCGGTTATAATTCAGTAATTATCATTCAAGTATTTATCATTCAAAGAATTGATACCTATGAATTTCCCATTATTAATCATTTTAGTCACTCGATTCAAACATGGTATTCATCATTCGTGAGTAATCGTATAGGTATCAACTGGCCATTCATCACTAATCTAATCGAGTTTCAAATGTACGTGTTTATCATCGTTGTCTTTTTTCATTATGGAGTCACTGTGCATGAGAGAAGCGCACGCTACGTACTTTTTAGCGTCACGCTAATTGAGCACAGGCGACGCTACAGCACTCGTGCATTAGCGCACGCCATAATCGTTTTCAGAGGCCGAAACACTCCGATTAAGGATACTTGGACCGCAGTGAGTTATGAGTAGTGCACGCATGATTGAATGGAAGTAGCGCGCGCTAGTAAGTTGTAGTAGCGCCACGCTAATATGTAGTGTAGCGCTGGCGCAAGGACATGATCAGGTTGAGTCCAGGTGGCTACCCGGATTCAAGACCGGGATTAATTCTTAGCGCACGCTATGTGTTGTTTTTAAAGCGTACGCAATCGAGTATTATAGCGCACGCTAAATAATGGCTGTAGCGCACGCTATCGAGGCCGATCGAGGACAGCGCTTCGGATTCCAGTGCATCGGGCATCAAACATCTGGTTAGCGCCACGCTAACAACGGGTTTTAGCGCACGCCAGTCAGATGTGCCGCAGCGCACGCCATGCAACATAGGTACGTAAGCGCGCCACTGGCAGTGAACGGGACAGGGGTACTGACTACCCAAATTACTCGTTAGCGCATGGCTATTACTTTGAAATTTGCGGCTAGCGACGCTTGAACCGGACTCACAAGGTAATCGATGGGCCGGCTTAGCCAGATTTCCGTCATTTGTCATCTCTCTCATTCTCCGCTTGCTTGGCGATTTGGTCGATTTTGAGAGTTCTCTTCGAGCTTTTATCATCCATCATCTTCAAGTCTTTGAGTTGGATTATCATCACTTCATCATCTCCTTACTACCTTGAATCAAAGGTATTAATTTCTGGATCTAGAATTTGGATTTTTCGGGTTTTTCTTCCGATTTCTTCGTAAGCTTGGATTATCATTGGAATATGTTAGATATGGATTATCTACCTTCGATAAATATATTCCTGATTTGATTTAATGGTTATTTTCGAATTATTTCAAGAACTCCTTGGGGTTGATTCTTACGGTAACTGGGGATTTTCCGAGGTCGATGTTGTTGTAATCATGAATTATGGATTCACTAAATGGATTATTGATATCATTGAAGTGTTTGTTAGTTCGAAATACTCAATTTGGTGTTGGTTTCGGCATATTCGGATTGGATATTTTCAAGTTGTGTGGTTGGTCAAGCGTGTGATCATTGGAATGCCCTTTCGAGTTTGATTATCGTTGTTTCGACTTTGGGTTAGTCGTGTTTTGTTGCTTGATACGTGTATCAACGATTGTTGGTAATTATTGTTATTCAAGGTTGTTCCTGATGACCGGTATCTCGATTGTGACGTTGTTGCGGAAGGACTTTAATACTCGGTATTGAGTAAGTTAATTCTTACTCGGTTAAAAGGATACTCATTCCTTCGCTATTCGTTGAATTACTCATAATCATGCAATTCATTCATCATGTTGGTATTGATCATATTGAGACTTGTAATTATCAAATAATCATTTCATTCACGAGAACGCACTTCGCTCCAAATCATTTCATTGGATTATCAATCACTTCACTCATTATTTTCCTTATCTCTTGGTGGAGTCATCTTGACCTTGCTCGGATTATTATCATTATTCATTGATATTCATTATGGCTCATTCTTTATTCATATGACCTTCTCGGGTTCATATTGCGTAGGCCGGGGTGTGGCTGTAATGCGGAATTTTAAGTCGGGCACATTTCGATGGTCATGTATTGGCCAGTTCACTGATACATCGGACCGTGCACACGGTAACGCTTACCACCGTGAGACTACACTAGGTACAAGCGACGGGTGTGCTGGTCATTCGTCTTGTACACTTGCACAGAAGACATTACTGGGCGCATTTATGATACTCCTCTTCGCCGTAATTCATAACTGTTCAAGGATATTTCAGTTATAATTTCCGCTTAATTCACGATCGCGGTGATTTTCAACCCTTGAGGATTGTTGTTCTCCAGTAAAATCGATTTCCTGGCGGCTGGGGATTTTGTTTTCAGGTCAGCTGCAAAGGCAAAGGCATCGTGGAAGAGCATGTTGGACGGCGACGCAGTCCTGGGTGATACTAGTAGGGGCCCCCATTTCGTTTGCTTGCTTCACTATTCTGCTCTACTCATTGCTTATTCCGTCATTTCTATTTTTCCGCCGTAAATTCTAATGAGTTGCTTATTTGTTCAGGTGGTGTATTTTATCTCCATATAAAATATACAGTATTCTGGGTTTGTCTCCTTGTAATGTACTTAAACTCCTCATGGGAGTACTTGGTTATATTATGTGGTTCTGTATTACAATTATATTATTTAATTCTATCATTTTAAATCTGTCTCGTGGGTCCCAATGGGATTCACGGCACTTTGTAATATCCGCCTAGTTTGGGTGTTACATATCGATATAATAGCTCCGATTAAATCTTGTTAATATGACATAAGACTACATGTTATCATGCATTGATTCCGAGTTTTTACTTGTGAAACTCAAAGTTTATTGATTACTACTTGAGCCTTTGTACTTAATCGCTATGGTAATAACTCGAATAATCTTTTACTTCTTGATTAACTTTGTTGTAGCAAGGATTCGCATAATAGATCCGACTAAGTTTTTTACTTCTTGATAAGTCTTGTTAGTAGGAGATAAACATGCTATATATGTATTCGAATCAACTCTACGAAAATCAAGCTATTTACTGTATCTTGTTTCTTGTACCTGTAATCAAGGCACAAATTTTCTTGATTAATTTTCCTCGATTAAGTCTTGTTGTAGCAAAGATTCAATATATTGGTTCCGATTGCCTTTACTTGATTACATCATGCTAATAGAAGACAAGACCAATGCTATACGCATTCGTGCCTAACCTATGAAAACTCGAGTTTATTGATTATATTCGAGCCTTTTGTACTAAAATTGTTTATAAGATCTGATTAATCTTTTTACTTCTTGGTTAAGTCTTGTCAGAGGTGATTGGGATATAAGTATTCCCATTAAGTCTTGTTAATATGACATAAGACCACGTTACATGCATTCGTGTTTCAATCCTATGAAAACTCTAGTTTAT
Organism: Orobanche coerulescens; assembly: GCA_033398695.1. Taxonomy (NCBI): domain Eukaryota; kingdom Viridiplantae; phylum Streptophyta; class Magnoliopsida; order Lamiales; family Orobanchaceae; genus Orobanche; species Orobanche coerulescens. The sequence goes on along the minus strand of JAWKAU010000431.1, from coordinate 61,334 downwards.
TGATTATATTCGAGCCTTTGGTACTGTAATTGTTTATAAGAGCTCCGATTGGTTGTTTGGCTTGATGGAGCTTTGCTTCGTTAGTGTCAGGAGGAGAGAATTCTAAGATCAGAAAGACAAGCAAGGTGGCAAAAGAGAGGCTAAGAGGGCAAGTCGCTAAGGCTAATGGGGAGGCGTATGAGGAGATGCATACGCCTTGCATCTAAAGAAGGAGAGAATGCTATTTTTAA
>JAWKAU010000431.1:0-60604 GCA_033398695.1 Orobanche coerulescens | reverse complement strand
TACATGCATTCGAAGCCTAACTCGCGGAAACTCGTGTTTATCGATTAGATTCGAAGCCTTTGACTTAGACCGCTATAAATAACTCCGAATAATCTTTTTACTTCTTGATTAAGTCTGTTGTAGCAAGTGATTCGTATAATAGATCCGACTCGCTTTTACTTCGTAAGTCTTGTTAAGAGGGAGTATAAAATCACGTTACATGCATTCGAACCGAATCCTTACGAAAACCTCGGGTTTATTGATTAGATTCGAGCCTTTGTACTCGTAATCCGCTACAACAAATTATGGATTAATCTTTTCTTTCTTGATTAAGTCTTGTTGTAGCAAAGATTCAATATAATAGTCTGGACATTAAGCCTTTACTTGGATTACATCATGTTAATGTAAGACAAGACCAATGCTATACGCATTCGTGCCTAACTCTATGAAAAACTCCTAGAAGTTTATTGATTATATTCGAGCCTTTGTACTCAGACTATTTATAAGAGCTCCGATTAATCTTTTTTTACTGCTAAGTCTTGTTTGTGAGCAAGTATCGATATAATAGCTCCGATTAAGTCTTGTTAATGGGTCATAAGACCACGTTACATGCATCTGCTCTAACTCTATGAAAACTCGAAGTTTATCGATTATATTCGAGCTTTTGTACTGTAATCATATAAGAACTCCGATTAATCTTTTACTTCTTGAATAAGTCTTGTTGTAGCAAGTATCGATATAATAGTCTGACAGTTCCTGTTAATGAGACATAAGACCATGTTACATGCATTCGAGTCGTAATCAGTGGAAACTCAGTTTATTGATTAGATTCGAGCCTTTAGTACTCGTAATTCAGCCTATAAATAACCCGAATAATCTTTTACTTTGATTGGGAAGTCTCATAGAAAGTGCGATTCGCATAATAGCTCCGATCAAGCTTTACTTGATAAGTCTGTTAATAGGAGATAAACCACGATACATGCATTTGAGTCCGAACTCTACAAAACTCCACTTTATTGATTAGATTCGAGCTTCAGACTTAATTGGCTACAACAGCTCTGATTAATCTTTTGTTGTTTGATTAAGTCTTTGTTGTAGAAAGGATTCACTATAATAGCTCCTATTCAGACTTTACTTCTTGATTACATCCTGTTACTAGGAGCTAATGACCATGTTACTATGCATTCAGCTTCGTAACTCTATGAAAACTCGAGTTTATTAATTAGATCTTAGCCTTTGTACTTAATTGTTTATAAGAGCTTCCGATTTATCTTTTACTACTTGATTAAGTCTTTTGTAGCAAGTATTAGATATAATAGCTCCGATTAAGTATTGTTAATGTGGACATAAGACCATAGTACATGCATTCGAGGCCTGAGTTTCGGTGAAACTCTAGTTTGATTGATTAGATTCGAGCCTTTGTACTCGTAATCGGGCTATAAGAGCTGCGATCAATCTAGCTTACTGATTAAGTCTTTGTTGTAGCAAGTGATTGGATATAATAGTCTCCATTAAATCTTGTTAATAATGACATAAGACCATGTTACATGCATTCGTAGCCGGAACTCAGTGGAAACTCAGTGTTATTTGATTAGATTCGAGCCTTTTTGTACTCGTGACTGGCTATAATAACTCCGAATAATTCTTTTTACTTTGATTAAGTCTTACTAGCAAGGATTCGCATAATAGATCCGGACTAAGCCTTTACTTCTTTGGATAAGTCTTCATTAGAGGGAGATAAATCATCACGTTAGCATGCATTCGAGTCTCAACTCTACGAAAACTCGGATTTATTGATATTAGATTCAGCTTTTGTATTTCAGAATTTGCTACAAATACACTGGATTAATCTTTTCTTTCTTTGATTAAGTCTTGTTGTGAGCAAAGATTCAATATAATAGCTCCCATTAAGCCTTTTACTTTGATTACATCATGTTAATAGAGACAAGCACCACGTTACATGCATTCGTGTCGGGAACTCTATGAAAACTCGAGTTTATTGATTATATCTCCCGAGGCCTTTTGTACTCGGGATTGTTTATAAGAGCTCCGATTAATCTTTTTTACTTCTCGGGTTAGCAGTCTTGTTGTAGCAAGTATTGGATATAATAGTCTCCGATTAAGTCTTGTTAATAGGACATAAGACCAACGTTACATGCATTCGCGTCTGAACTCTCATGAAAACTCGAGTTTATTGATTATATTCTGAAAGCCTTTTGTACTCAAAATTGTTTATAAGAGCTCCGATTAATCTTTTTACTTCTCAATAAGTCTTCATTGTAAAGCAAGTATTGGATAATAATTGTAATACTCCTATTGTAATTCATTCATTTTCATTCCAAGAATTAATGGGCCCTGGGCCCAGAATTGTCACTCGTTGTATTTTCACTCGCATTATAATCATTCATCAATCATGGTCATTCACCGTGTTCACCGCTCGAAAAACTTCGAGCTGTGTGCATCGCTATTGTTCATCAAGTTTCCAACTTTCCTCATATGAGTCTGACTTTGTTAGGATCACCACATTTTTGGTAACTCCAAAAATTCTAAATCTTTGTAATATTATAGAGCATCGAGTTAGCTTTCCAATGGTTCAAACGGTGAGTAAATCTGGAGTCCTGGACGAGAGTTATGGTCGCTTTTAGCTCAACCGGGCCATTTTTCAGCTTATCGTCGAATACCGCTTTAACTAATCTCGCCGTGCTTCGCCCGACACGGCCCGTGCCGCACTGGTCCCGAAATTCCGGCGTCATTCCGCTCAGACCCGACTGCGGTCAATGCCTCGCACGGCCGAGTCGAACTCTTCTTCGGATATGCAAGCGAACCGATCAGCCGACACGCCCGATCGCGGAATTCTTGTGGACACGTGCCGAAGCCATGCCGAAGTCGCCGCTTGGACGTGGTCACTATCGAAGGCTCCTCTCGCGCCGCGACCAGGTTGGCAGTCGGGCGGTGACACTCTGGCCGAGTCCCCTCTGCCGGGCCGGCTGCCGTAGAGCACGACCGCAAGCCGATCGCGCGCACGGGCCGTGGTCCGCGTAAGGGCGCCAACTCCTTTAAATTCGCTTTTTTCAACATTTCCGAGCCTCCATTTCTCCCCCTTTTCTTCACCTTCAACCGAGAGAGAAAGCTTAAGGAGGGTTTTTCCTTCACAAATCATTTGGGTGTTTGATTTTCTTCATCTCCTTTCGATCGTGAAGCCCTGGATAATCAATCTAACGCGTGTTCTTCGATTAAAGTACTTCGATCTTCAAAGGTAATATTCTTCAACACCTCGATTTCGATTTTTGTGTTGAGATACGATGTTTGGACGTTATAATCATGATATATGAAGGGATATGTATATGATTATGAGTTTGTATAAGGATTCATTCGATTATTGAGGAATTATTCAAGAACACCTTGAAAATCGAGTTGGAATTGGGGATTTTCGACTAATTGTTGTTATAATCACGATTTTGGATATTCATAATGGATTATTGATCATATCGAGATGTTTTGTTGGTTTGAAACACTTCGGGGGAATTAATAGTGGCTTATTGAGATTTGATTGTAAACAACCGAGTTTGGCCACAACGTATTCGATATAATGCCCCAATGAACTTAGTTTAATCGTATCGACGCTTTGAGTTCGTTATATTCGTGTTTAATTCGTATTGATCGGATTTTCGCAATTGTAATCAGAATTAAGGTTGTTCGTATGTAATTTACACTTCATTTAGGACTTTTTCGTGGGAAGGACTTTCTTCATCGGTATTGTGTAAGTTAATTTACTCTGCTAAAAGGATATTCATCCCTTTATTGTTGTTCAATCATAATCATAACTCATTCATCATTATATTAACCGTATCAAAACTTGTTGTTATCAATTAATCATTTCACATAAGGAACGACGGTTCCAATCTTTTCATTGAGCCGCCATTTATTTCATTACCATTCCACCTCGTGAGTCATTATTCATTTTCGGCGTCACTTTTGTTATATCGTGGCATTCCGGTCATATCGGGCGTGCCGGTTGGTATGTGTAGGATTTTCATGTCGCACATTTATGTCGTGGTGTTGGTTGCCGGCCTCACATTGGATCGCGGCACACGAGTCAATGTCTCGTGGAGACCGATTAGGTACAAGACCACGCGTGTATTCGATCGTTGGGGGCTTGTGCACGGACACATTTCCATCCCGGCGTAGTGTGGCGCCACCCTTTGAGCCGCATCAAGTTAGTTGATGCATATAGCATGTTTGATCACAGATGTTTCGACAGATATTTCATAACTTCAAATATAATCATGATTGTGTATTTTCAACCCTTGAGGATTGTTGTTCTTTGTAACTGACCCCTTTTGGGGATTTTGTTGTAACACCCCAAACTAGGCGGATATTACAGTGCCGTGAATCCCCGACTGGGACCCACCAGGCAAATGAAAATGATGAATTAAATAATATAATTGTAGTACCGAACCACATTATATTACCAAACACTCCGATGAGGAGTTTAAGTACAACACACCAGACAATATGATTACTAGTGTATTTTATATGAAGATAAAATACACCACCGAATAAATAAACATTACAAACTAATTTGCTGAAAATACAAATGACAAATAATCAAATGACCAAAATGACCAATAAACTAATGACTGGGGCCCCTACTAGTATCATCGACTCGCCGCCAACATGCTCTTCCCGTGCCTTTGCCTTGCCGTGACCTGAAAAACAAAATCTCTAACGGGCCGCCATACGTAACAACAATCCTCAAGAGTTGAAATTACACAACCATGAATTAATCAAGTTATGAAATATTCTTAATTATCAATTACGCCAAGAGGAGTATCATAAGACGCCCGTAATGTCCTCGTGCAAGTGTACAAGACGAATGACCGACACACCCGCCCTTGTACCTAATTAGTCTCACGGAGGTAAGCTGCTACCGTGTGCACGGTCCGATGTATCAGTGAACCTAATACATGACCATCGTGTGCCCGACTAAAAATTCCACACGCCCACACCCGCCACGCAATATGAACCCTAAGGTCACAAGAACGAGAATGAACATGATGAATATCAATGAATAATAATTAGACAAGGCCAAGATGACTCACCGATATGAAAGTAATAGTGATGTGATTGATAACCCAATGAAATGATTTGGAACCGCTGCTCCTCGTGGAATGAAATGATTATTCGACAATTACAAGTCTCAAAATGATTATTATTATGATGAATGAATTATGATTATGAGCAATCAACAACAAAAGGAATTGGTATCCTTTAACCGAGTAAGATTTAACTTACACAATACCGATGAAGAATGTCCGCCCACGAACAACGCCCTAACCAAGATACCGATCGCCGAACAACCTTAATTCAATACAATTGCCAACAATCCGATCAATAACGAATTAAACACGAATATAACGAACTCAAGACGTCGATACGATTAAACCAAGTTCATTGGGGCATTATATCGAACACTTTGAGGCCAACTTTGATTGATTACCACTAAACCTCAATAATACCAACTTCAAATTCCCAAGAAGTGTTTCAAAACAACAAAACATCTCCAATACGATCAATAATCCGTTATGAATATCCAAAAACGTGATTATAACAACCAGTAATCTAAAATCCCCAAATCCAACTCTATATTCAAAGTGTTCTTGAATAAATCTCTCAATAATCCAATGAATCCTTATACAAACTCATAATCATATACATATCCTTTCATATAACATGATTATAACGTCCAAAACATCATAACTCAACACAAAATCGAAATCCAAGGTGTTGAAGAAATTACCTCTCAAGATCCAACCACTACGATCCGAAGAACACGAAAGTTAAAACGAGTATCCAAGCTTCTCAAAGGAATGAAGATGATGAAGATTACACACTCAAGTGATTGATGATGATAAAATCTCTCTCAACCCTTTCTCTCGATGAAGAAGGAAAAAGAAGAAATGAGGAGAAATGACCCGCCAAGTCATTAACATCGCTGAAGTTACGGCCAGAATTTCGCCCTCTTACGGCCGTAACTTTACAAGTCAACGGCCTTACGGCCAGAATCGCCAACTCAGACGGGCCAGAATCATTCGCCCGAAAGCTCGCTGACAGATTTCTACGGCCAGAATCGCTCTTAGTTACGGCGAATCAGCTTTTCACAAAACACTCCGCCGACAGCCTTTACGGCCAGCATCGCACACCTTACGGCCGTAATCGATGATACGGCCGTATCCGGCCAACCTTACGGCGTAACTCCGCCTTCGCCAAAATGGCTTGACATCCTTCCTCGCAGCCAGACGGCCAGATCCGGCCAAGCCTTACGGCCGTATTCGCGCCGACTTACGGCCGTATGCCGCAACCCTTACGGCCGTAAGTCACCCTTGGTCGGCAACACCAAATTTACGAACGCCACTTACGGCCGTATCTCACCTTCCTTACGGCCGTAACTCACCTTCGCCAAAATGCCCGGCAAATGGCTGACTAATTACGGCCAGAATCGCCATTCTTTACGGCCGCACTACCGAAAGTTACGGCCGATCCTGTAACCTTACGGCCATAACTCGATGCCGCCAAGGTGAATCAATCCGATAATTCCGATTCTCGCTACGATCGATGAATGATCCGACATATCATACGAATGTGAAAGTGAACAAGTCTAACACGAGCCAAAGATGATACTCTCAAGACAAGGCTATCAATCACAATGAAAATGATAATACTCCTGCCTCGATCTAAAAACGGAGATAAAATGACGATCGAATCGATATACGATTACAACATGCCAACATTGAACGCAAATGAGTGATTCATGAATGATGAGTGATTATTAATGAGTGAGAATTAATGAGTGACAATTACAGATCGATAATTACCGAATGAAAATGAATGAATTACAACCGGTATTACATACTCCCCTTAAAATAGTTTCGTCCCGAAACTAAGGGTCAAACAACTCGGGATGACTCTCCCGCATACTCTCTTCGGCTTCCCAAGTGGCCTCTTCGACTCCGTGTCTAGACCATCAATTTTAACCAACGGAATCGCCTTATTCCTCAACCGCTTGATTCGCCGCCTAAAACTCGGTCAGACGTTCCTCATATGAATGATCGTCGCGATCTCGATTTTCGAACCGAGTATGTGACTGGTCGGCAACATACTTCCGCAATCGAGAGACATGAAATACATTATGAATTCGCTCAACGCCGAGGTAAAGCCAATCGATAAGCTAACTCGCCCACTGATCCAAAATCTCAAACGGTCCAATGAATCTCGACTCAACTTTCCTCTTCCCAAAACGGAAAATACCTCGACTGGGATACCTTGACCAAAACGTGGTCGCCCGCCTCGAACTCTAGTGGTCGACGACGATTATCTCGCACAGATTTCGCCGACTCGAGTCACAACATACGACTCGATTAAAGCTACCTTCTCTAAGCGGCTATAAGCATATCGGCCTCGGTGCCGATTGATTCGACAAGTCATCCCAACACAAAGGAGACCGACAACGACGACCGCATAAGGCCTCGTAAGGTGCCATCTTAATGGAAGCATGCCACTATTATTATACGTGAACTCGATCAATGGTAGTCGGGCTTCCAATCGTTCTTCCAATCGAGGACGATGCCCTCAACATGTCCTCTAATGTCCGAATAGTCCTCTCGATCGACCGCCTGACCGAGGATGAAAAGCGCATCGAGATTGAGCCGAAGTTCCCATAAGACGATGAACTCGATTTCCAAAATGAGACACAAATCGTCCGTCACGATCGGAAACGATACTCTTAGGAGTACCATGAAGTCTCGACTATCTCTTTGATGAACAATCGAGCTGGCCTCTCAGACCCCACGATCCTTGATCTCAAGGAAATGAGCCGATTTAGTTAAGCGGTCCACAATCACCTGCATCGTATTCATGCCACGACGACTGGCCGGCAAACTCGTGATGAAGTCCATAGAAATGTCTTCCCACTTCCACTCCTAATAGGAGAGGTTTCAAGATACCCACGGCCGATGTTCAATCTTAACTTGTTGATGTGTTAAGCATCTCGAAACAAATTTCGCGACTTCGCCTATATTACTCCACCAAGAATTTTGCTTTCAAGTCCTTGTACATCTTGGCCGACCCCGGATGAACAGAATAAGGGGTAGCATGAGCTTCTCTCAAAATCGAAGTTTTTCAACTCGCCATTCGCCGTACGCACAACCGATTCTTAAATCTCAAAAGTCCATCCTCGTGACTACGAATCCGTGGGCTTTCTCGAGCCACATCCTCCCTGATGTGCAACAATGATGGGTCCGAACTCGATTCTCTCTGATTTCTCCTCGAGTGACGATGAAATCTCTAACATACAAAGCCGCTCGAACTCGCCGGCTGCACTCGATCTCGATCTAAGGAATTCCCGCCAAGCTCCTTCGAATCGTTAAACGGCAAGCATCCGCCTCGAATCGACTTACGACTCAAGGCGCTTGGCGATAACGCTCGCCTTGCCCGGTGGTAAAGGATCTCAATATCATAATCCTTGATTAATTCCAACCACTGCCTCTCGACGATATTTAACTCCTTCGAGTAAATATATACTTTAAGCTCTTATGATCGGTGAATATTCGATGTGTGACGCCATAAAGGTAATGACGCCAGATCTTCAAAGCGAACACCACTACCGCTAGCTCCTGTGTCGTGGGTCGGATAATTAACCTCGTAAGGCCTCAATTGCCGTGAAGCATAGGCAATAACTTTCCTGCTCGCATGAGCACACATCCGAGACCCCGTCCGACGCATCACTATAGACCACAAATCCTCCGCCTCGCGCAAGGAAAGTACAGGCCGCCATTAACCGCCTCTTGAGTTCCTCAAATCACGACACGCGTCGGACCACGTGTATTTCTTATCCTTTCGCAAAAGGTTCGCAATGGTTGAGCAATTTTGGAAAATCCTTCCACAAATCGCCGATAATAACCCGCTAATCCGAGGAAACTCCGGATTTCCTTAACATTCTTCTGAGGTAACCAATCTCGAATAGCCTCCGCCTTCTCGAGGGTCGACACGAACTCCGTCTGATGAAATTACATGTCCGAGAAAAGTCACTGACATCCGTAACTCACATTTGGAGAACTTCCCATAAAGTTGTTCGCCTCAACACGCCGAGCACTTGATGAAGATGAAACTCGTGTTCCTCTCCACGAGAATAAATCAAAATGTCATCGATGAAGACAACAACAAACCGATCCAAAAAGTCGATGAAAACCCGATTCATTAACTCCATGAATACCGCAGTGCATTAGTAAATCCGAACGGCATAACCACAAACTCATAATGACCATAGTGTGTTCAACGCCGTCCTCGCGATATCCGACTCGAATCCGCAATCGATGATATCCAGATCTTAAGTCGATCTTGGAAAATCAAGCTCCTCAAGTTGATCTAAGAGATCGCCAATACGGGTAAGGGATACTTATTCTTGATCGTCACCCTGCTCAACTCCCGATAATCAATACATAAGCGAAATGAACCATCCTTCTTCTTGACAATAACACCGTGCTCCCACGGACGCACTTGGCCGAATATAACCCTTCTCGAACAACTCTTCAAGTTGGTTCTTTAATTCCGCATTTCGGCGGGCCATCCGCACGGGCGCCTTCGATATCTGGGACGCATCTGTGCTCCAACTCAATCGTGAATTCCACATCCTCTCGTGGAGGCAAACCGTAACTCGTCTGAAAACATCGCATATTCCTCACCACCGAATATCCGCTAACATTATCGATGACTTCTGTTTTGGCCATATAGCACCAATAACCGACACATCCCCGATCGAGTAATCTTACCGCTTTCATCAAATTAATGACCTTACTGTAATGAATGATTACCTCCCCGAAACACACATTCCACCCCATCGTCCGAAATGATAGTGACTATACGCTTTAACACTAATGATGGCATCATGATGATCCATCCAATCAATGCCCAAGATGACGCTGCCTCTCGGCAAATCTACCACGATTAGGTCCGCCGCCATACACGGCCATGAAACCAATCGGACAATTCTCAATCTCACGACACGATAATTCGCCTACCATCGTGCAGTCCAATGACATAAGTGCTCACAACTAGTAGCACTACCTGCACGTAGTCTACTCAAACATGACTCTAAATGAATGAATGCGATGCACCAAGATCAAAAAGGGTACACACAAAGTTGAGATAGAATATCGAGTGTACCGAGATCATTCGGCCTCTCGATCATCGGTCTTCTTCATCTCATAACCGGGCTTGCTAGTCCCAGACCGACGCTCCGTCTGTGGCTAAAAGCTCCACCTTTAGTCGCTCCCGCTGCTTTAAACGACGCTGATTGAGTGGCTCGATTCGAACGGCCGATCGCTTAGGTGCCCGAGATGACGCTCGAGTAGGTTTGGAGTCCCTACGGCAAAACGGGCCTTATGTCCTACAATTCCACGCTTATGACACGTGATGCATCGTCTTTGACACTTGGTGCCGATATGACCAAGATCCCCACGCTTATAGCAGGGATGGCCGAATCGGCCGCCAGGATCGAGATTCCGCGGTTTAGACGACACCGAGGTCGCCGTAAAAGCAGAGCCCGCCCGGGTTTCTTGAAGGTTGTCTCACCGCCTTCGATCAAGTTACGATTCTTCGATTTCTTGCTAGCAGACGAAGGTTGCCGCTAGCAATCTCTTTAGCAAGAAGCTCATAGTGAGAGCTTTCTCAATGAATTCACCAACGTGGTGCAATTATGATTGAGCAATCAAGTCTCATACGGGGTTTCACCTCTTGTCAAATACTTAATCTTATCCGCCTCTAATGAATGATAGATGAGGCGAACGGAAGAAGTTCCCAAATTTCTGCAATGGCGAGAACATCCTCGTCTCGATGAGGGGTCGGGAGTGAGTAACTCGACACTTGGCCTCTCCGAGTGGGGCCGGATAATACCTCTCCATCATGAGAGTTTTGAATCGATCCCATGTACAAGATCCTTCTGGGCTTCAACGACAACCACTAAGAATGAGCGCCTTACCTGTAGTAAGCCGCAACAGAAACTTTGTGTCCTTCCTGACACTCCACCATAGCAAACAACTTCTCGAAATGTTCGAGCCAATGAATAATATCTCGCTGCCTGACGAGCCTCGAAAGTCGGTGGCCTCCGCAGAGATGTCGCCGATGATATTGCTCACATTCCTCTCTTGCCTCCGAGGTGGCGGCGGAGGAGCCCGTTGATTCGAGTAGTGGAGTTATGCATCGCCTCCATCAACCGAGCTATCCGGGTCATTTGGGCTATCATGCCCGCATAAATGCGAGCGGGTCAACCCTGACACCCTCCGATCGAGCCGTGTCCTGCACGACTTCGATAGTGAATGATCGCGCCTGTGAATGAGTGGCGCCACATCGCTCGATGAGTTAGCATTATTCCCGGCATTTGCACGTGTGTTCGCACGAGTTCTCGGATTCGCCCGCCCACGCCTCGCCCTCTCGCTCCTTCGCCACTCTTTCCATACCAAGTAGGAAAGTCACATGATGATTATATTTCCGCATGAATATCACGCTATGATTATATTATGAAATGATGAAAATGAGCATACACGCTCTAATACAACATTACATGAATGATTAATTGACGTGACATGATTATCTCATGAAGTTATCAAATGATTATCTTGAATGAGTTAACAAGATCAATGATTTGATCTTTCTAATCAACAATCAATAATGAAATGAATTGAGTGATTAATGAGTTAACTCGACTGGCCCGATCAAAGTGACAATGATGATTGAGGATTGTTAATCGATGAATTATGAATGAATGATTAATGCCGAAATTATACCATGGCATTAGAAATCTTACAGCTTGGTCCGATTGGCTCTGCACTGCACAGTGTCACACGTGGCGCGAAAGTCCAATGATACTAGTCCGATGACGATGATTTCAAACGAGACATGATTTGGAGGGTAGTATTCAAAACCACTCTCCGATACCAACTCGTAACACCCCAAACCAGCGGATATTACAAAGCCGTGAATCCCCGACCGGGACCCACGAGGCAAATGAAAATGATGAATTAAATAATATAATTGTAGTACCGAACCACATTATATTACCAAACACTCCATGAGGAGTTTAAGTACAACACACCAGACAATACTGAATACTAGTGTATTTTATATGAAGATAAAATACACCACCGAATAAATAAACATTACAAACGGAATTTGCAATGAAAATACAAATGACAAATAATCAAATGATCAAAATGATCAACAAACGGAATGACTGGGGCCCCTACTAGTATCACGACTCGCCGCCATCAACATGCTCTTCCTGCCTTTGCCTTGCCGTGACTAAACAAAATCTCAACGGCCGCCATACGTAACAACAATCCTCAAGAGTTGAAATTACACAACCATGAATTAATCAAGTTATGAAATATTCTTAATTATGAATTACGCCGAAGAGGAGTATCATAGTACGCCTGTAATGTCCTCGTGCAAGTGTACAAGACGAATGACCGACACACCCGGCCCTGTACCTAATTAGTCTCACGGAGGTAAGCTTACTGTGTGCACGGTCCGATGTATTGGTGAACCTAATACATGACCATCGTGTGCTCGACTAAAAATTCCACATACCACACCCGCCACGCAATATGAACCCTAAGGTCACAAGAACGAATGACCATGATGAATATCAATGAATAATAATTAGACAAGGCCAAGATGACTCACCGATATGAAAGTAATAGTGATGTGATTGATAACCCAATGAAATGATTTGGAACCGCTGCTCGTGAATCAAATTATAATTCGACAATTACAATTATCAAAAAGATTAATATTATGATGAATGAATTATGATTATGAGCAATCAACAACAAAAAGGAATTGGTATCCTTTAACCGAGTAAGATTTAACTTACACAATACCGATGAAGAATGTCCGTCCACGAACAACGTCATAACCAAGATACCGATCGCTCGAACAACAATAAATCAATACAATTGACAACAATCCGATAAATAAAGAATTAAACACGAATATAACGAACTCAAGACGTCGATACGATTAAACCAAGTTCATTGGGGCATTATATCGAACACTTTGAGGCCAACTTTGATTGATTACCACTAAACCTCAATAATACCAACTTCAAATTCCCAAGAAGTGTTTCAAAACAACAAAACATCTCCAATACGATCAATAATCCGTTATGAATATCCAAAAACGTGATTATAACAACAATTAATCGGAAATCCCCAAATCCAACTCTATATTCAAAGTGTTCTTGAATAAATCTCTCAATAATCCAATGAATCCTTATACAAACTCATAATCATATACATATCCTTTCATATAACATGATTATAACGTCCAAAACATCATAACTCAACACAAAATCGAAATCCAAGGTGTCAAGAAATTACCTCTTCAAGATCCAACCACAACGAACAGAAGAACACGATATAAAACGATTATCAAAGCTTCTCAAAAGAATGAAGAATATGAAGATTACACACTCAAGTGATTGATGATGATAAAATCTCTCTCTCAACCCTTTCTCTCTGATGAAGAAGGAAAAAGAAGAAATGAGGAGAAATGACCCGCCAAGTCATTAAACATCGCCGGTTACGGCCAGAATTCGCCCTCTTACGGCCAGAATTTACAAGTCAACGGCCTTACGCCAGAATCGCCAACTCAGACGGCCGTGAACTCGCTTCGTCCGAAGTCGCCGACGATTTACGGCCAGAATCGCTCTCAGTTACGGCGAATTTCGCCACAAAACACCGCCGGCCATTTTACGGCCAGATCGCACACCTTACGGCCGCACTCGATGATACGCCGTATCCGCCAACCTACGGCGAACCCGCCGCTGCCAAAATGGCCGACATCCTTCTCGCACAGACGGCCGTATCCGCCAAGCCTTACGGCCGACTCGCCGACTTACGTCCGTATGCCGCAACCCTTACGGCCGTAAGTCACCCTTGGTCGGCAACACCAAATTTACGAACGCCACTTACGGCCGTATCTCACCTTCCTTACGGCCGTAATCACCTTCGCCAAATGCCCGGCAAATTGACCACTTACGGCCAGAATCGCCACTTTACGGCCGCATCACCGACTTACGCCGTATCCCGTAACTTACGACCGTAACTCGAAGGCCGCCAAGGTGAATCAATCCGATAATTCCGATTCTCGCCACGACCGATGATCGATCCGACATATCATACGAATGTGAAAGTGAACAAGTCTAACACGAGCCAAAGATGATACTTCAAGACAAGGCTATCAATCACAATGAAAATGATAATACTCCGCCTCGATCTAAAAACGGAGATAAAATGACGATCGGTAATCGATATACGATTACAACATGCCAACATTGAACGCAAATGAGTGATTCATGAATGATGAGTGATTATTAATGAGTGAGAATTATCGAGGACAATTACAGATCGATAATTACCGAATGAAATGAATGAATTACAACCGGTATTACATTTGTTTTTCGTGTCTTGGCAAGGCAAAAGTACGGAGAACACGCCGACGCCGAGGAGTCCTGTGATACTAGTAGGGGCCCCGATCTTTCCGTTATTCATGTTATTGTCCTTTATTTTCCGCCGCAGACTTTCATTTGAATACTCCGTTTATTTCAGTTGTCGTGTATTTTATCTTCATATAAAATACACTAGTATTCGGTATTGTCCTGTGTTATAACTAAACTCCTCATCGGAGTAATTATTGTTGTAATGTAGTTCTGCATCGCATTTATCCTATGTAATTCATTCATTTTCATTCGCCCGGTGGGTCCTAATGGGGATTTACTGACCGTAATATCCGCCTAGTTTTGGGTGTTACAGTTGGTATCGGAGCGTGGTTTTGAATACTACCTTCCGAGTCATGTTTCATTTGAAATCATCACATCTGACTAGTATCATCGACTTTCGCGTCACGTGTGACTCGTGCAAATGCCGAGCCAATCGCACCGAAAGAATCGTAAGATTTCTAACGCCATGGTATAATTTCTCTCGCAATAGTCATTCATTCATCATTCATCAATTTACAATCCTCAAACATCATCATTCATTGTGATTAGACGATCATGTTAACTCATTAATTACTCAATTCATTTCATTACTCAGCTTGTCAATCTGATGATCATATTATCAATCTTGTTAAGTTATTCAAGATAATCATTTCAAGAATTTCATCGATAATCATGTAACTTCGTGAAATCATTCATATAATCACTAAGTTAGAGCATGTATACTCATTTTCATCATCTCATGACATAATCATAACGCAGGTTAATCATGCGAAATATAATCATTATGCGACCTTCCTACTTCAAAGATGGAGAGAGTCAGGATGCACGGGAGAGAAGGTGCGGACCGAAACCCGAGAAATAATCACTGCCGAAATCGTGCCAGACTCGGCCGATCAAGATGTTCGGGTTGATCCACTCACTTTTATGTGCCATGATGACCCATGCGCTGCTCAATCATCATTGCGCCACTGACCGGATTAATCGAGAGAACTCTCCCGTATGAGACGGCCGCTAAGGAAAGTGTCAACAACAACCTTCATCTTTCAAGAAGAAATCAACGGCGAGTCAACCCAAAGGCAAATAACCTTCAAGAAGCCTCGTGTGAGCCCTATCGCTTCGAGCGACCTTCTACGGCGCATAATCGTGGATCTCATTCCCGAGCGCCGCTTCGCCATCACCGCTTCAATTGTGGAACGCTGGTCATTTCAGCACCGAGTGTCTCAAACCGCCTATCACGTGCTATAATTGTGGAATTTTGGGCATAAGGCCCGCTTTTTGCCGAAAGGATCCAAGTCGGCCTGGCCATCTCAGCCCGAAGCAACCAAATAAGCGCTTGCATCGTGATCGCTTTGTCATCGCTGCTTAAGACAATGGAAGTTAATAGAGTTGGAGCTCAGATTTATCGACGAGCGTCCCAGACGGACCGGCAAGTCCTGATTCATATGATGAGGAGGATCGACGATCCGTGGTCCGAATGATTTCTGTATACTCGTAATTTTATTTCAACTTGTGTGTACCTTTGATTCTGTACACCGCATTCATTCATTTTCGAATCATGCTTGAATAGACTTATCTCGGATAGTCCTATTGCTTGTGGACCTCATACCATCGGCCTACCCGACGATGGAAGAATTTTCTAATCATACCGAATTAAGCTTAATGACCGCGATTGGTTGACGGATCTAATCGTGGTGAACTTATCTTAGACGATGTAATTTTCTATTAGCTGGTTTGATCGCCTTGATACTATCCTCGCGTTTGTTAGCGCTGGTCGCCATCTTCCGCCGCTGGTTGTCGAATGTGCTTTGTGGAAGTAATCCCCGTTGTTCCGTAAGAAGTATTATTATGACGAAAGCAAAGAAATTCCGCAATCGAACTATTCAATCATTCATTATATCATTTTCATCGATTGGCCTTTATAAGGCAATCGAAGTTATTCAATCATTCCTTGTATTATTTCCATCGATTGGTCTTTCTAAGGCAATCGAGTTATTCAATCATTCATTGTATCATTTTCATCATCGCCTTTCTAGGCAATCGAAAGTTATTCAAACATTCATTGTATCATCTTCATCGATCGCCTTTCTAAGGCAATCGAGTTGTTCAATCATTATTGGTATCTCTTTTATCGATTGACCATTCTTGGGCAATCGAAATGTTCAATCATTCGTGGTATCATTGTCATCGATCGACGATGTATTTCCGCATTTATTTATCCGGTTTCACATAGAGTAAGGGAATTCAGGAGTGAGTCGAGCCGGTACGCCCCTTTATCGAAGGCACCGTATCGGATGGCCCCGACTGTAATGCAGGAGTTGAAGATTCAACTTGAGGAATAGTTCGAGGAAGGTCATCTTCGACCGATTATGCCCCGTGAGGAGCACCAAGGATCTGTCAAGGAGAAGGATGGCCTGCCTCGGTGTGTATTAATTACCGTGGAGTTGAACAGAGTGATGATCAAGAGTAGTATCCTTTACTCGTATTGATGATCTTTTAGATTAACTTCGTGGAGCTTAAGTATTTTCCGAGATCGACTTAAGATCCGGATATCACCACTATGGATTCGAGAGTCTGATATCGCGAGACAACGCTTCGCACACGCTATGGTCATTATGAGTTCGTAGTTGCGCCGCTCGCTAACTATTGCACTCGCGTATTCAGGAATTAATGAATCGGGTTTTCATCGACTTTTCGATCGCTTTGTTGTTGTCTTCATCAAGACATTTTGATTTATTCTCTTAGCCGAGAGGAACACGAGGTTCATCTTCTTCAGTTCTCGACGTGTTGAGACGAGAGCAACTTTATGGAAAGTTTTCCAAATGTGAGTTCTAGAGGTCCAAGTGACTTTCTGCATGTAATTTCATCTCGATGCAGTTCGTGTCGACCCTCAAGACTGAGACTATCCGAGATTGGCAACCTCCGAAAGATATTAAGTAAATCCGATGTTTCTGGATTAGTTGGTCAATTATCCAACCCACGACTGGAGCTAGCACCGTGGTTTTCGCGCTGGGATTCGGCGCCGTTACCTTTATGGCGTCACCTTTCGCTTATTCACCAATCACAAGAGTTGAAGGATATATTTACTCACAAGGAGTTAAATATGCGCAGAGGCGGTGGTTGGAACTAATCAAAGATTTTGATATCGAGATCCTTTACTACCTGTGCAAGGCGAACGTTGTCGCCGACGCCTTGAGTCGTAAGTCCATTCAAGAGCATGCTTGCTCGCTTAACAGCTTCAAGGAGCTTCAAGAGGAATTCCTTAGACCCGAGATCGAGGTCCGCTTCAGCGAGTTCAGGGACAACTTTGTATGTTAGAGATTTCATCGTCACTTGAGGAGGTAATCAGAGAGAATCGTAGTTCGACTCCTTCATTGTTGCGCATCCATGAAGATGTGGCTCAGAGAAAGCCTCTGGATTCATGATCCACGAGGATGGACTTTTGAGATTTAAGAATCGGATGTGTGTACTGCCAATGATGAGTTGAAAACTCGATTTTGAGAGAAGCTCATGCTACCCTTATTCTCGCTCATCCGGTCCAAGAAGATGTACAAGGACTTGAAACAAAATTACCGTGGAGTAATATGAAGCAGAAGTCGCAATTTGTTTCAGATGCTTAACCCGTCAACAAGTCAAGATGGAACATCGACCAAGTAGTATGCCGATACCGCTCCCTATTCCGTAATGGAAGGGAAGACATTTCTATGGAATTCATCACGAATTGCCGACGAGTCGTCAGGCATAAATACGATTCGAGTGATCGCGATCGCTTTTACTAATTTAGCTCATTTCCTTGAAATCAAGGATATGTGGAGTCCCAAGAGATCGCCCAGCTTGTTCATCAAGGAGATAGTGAGACCGCACTGTAAAACCTAAGAGTATCGCTTCCGATCGTGACTTACGATTTGTTTCATTTTTGGAAATCGCCCATCGTGCTATGGGAACTCACTTAATCTCAAGATTGCTTTTCATCCTCGCCCCGGCAGACAATCAGAGAGAACTATTCGTACATTAGAGGACATATTGAGGGCATGCGTTCTAGATTAGTAGACGATCGGGAAGCCCAATTACCGTTGTTCGAGTCCACGCACGCTTTAGTTGGCATGTCACGATGAAGATAGCACTCTACGAGGCTCGGTACGTGCCGTTGTCGATCTCCTTTGTGTTAGGATGACTTGTCGTAATCAATCGCACCGAGCCCGATATGCTTATAGCCGCCGGGAGAAGGTAGCTTCGATCAAGAGTCGTATGTTGACAACTCGTAGTCGACGTAAATCATATGCAGATAATCGCCGCCGACCACTAGAGTTCGAGACGGGTGACCATGTTTTGGTCAAGGTATCTCGAGTTGTGATATTTTCCGCTTCTAAAATGGGGGAAGTTGAGTCCGAGATTCATTGGACCGCTTGAAATTTTGGATCGAGTAGGCGAGTTAGCTTATCGATTGGCTTTACCTCCGGCTTGAGCTGAATTCATAATGTGTTTCATGTCTCTCGGCCATGAAGTTTGTTGCCGACCCGAGTCACATACTTCGCTTCGACGAAATCGAGATCGCGGATGATCATTCGTACGAGGAGCGCCCCGTACGAGTGTTGGAGCCAGAATCAAACAGCTGAGGAATAAGTCGATTCCTTTGGTCAAGATTCAGTGGTCTAGACACGGAGTCGAAGAGGCTACTTGGGAAACCGAGGATAGTATGCGGGAGGGTTATCCCGAGTTGTTTGACCCTTAGTTTCGGGACGAAACTCTTTTAAGGGGGTGTATGTAATACCCTATTGTAATTCATTCATTTTCATTCAGTAATTATCACCAGTAATTGTCACTCAGTGTATTTTCACCGATTATAATCATTCATCAATCATGTTCATTCACCGTGTTCACCGTTCTAAAACTTCGAGTTGTGTATCGTTATTGTTCATTGTTTCAACTTTCCTCATATGAGTTCGATTTTGTTAGATCACCATTAATTTTTGGTAACTCCAAAAATTCTAAATCTTTGCAATATTATAGAGCATCGAGTTAGCTTTCCAATGGTTCAAACGGTGAGTCAATCGGAGTCCTGGACGAGAGTTATGGTCGCTTTAGCTCAACCGCCATTTTTCGCTATCGGGCGATCATCACGAACGAACTCGGCCGCAGTCGTCCGACACGGCCCGTGCCGCACTCGCCCGTAAATGCCGGCGTTCGCCAGACCCGACCGTGTCGTCGGCACGCCGAGTCTAACTCTTCCGGATAAGCGAGAACCGATCGCCGACACGCCCGACCGTGTTCCGTGACACGGCCGAGTCATGCCGAGTCAGCCGCCGACGGGTCACTATCGGAAGGCCCTTCGCGCCGCGACCGTGCCGGGCAGACACGGCCGAGTCCCTCGCCGGTAGGCGACACGACCGTGCCGACGGGCACGCCGTGTCCGGCAGGCGCCAACTCCTTTAAATTCGCTTTTTTCGTAATTTCAGCCCATTTCTCTCCCTTTTCTTCACCTTCAACCAAGAGAGAAAGCTTGAGGGAGGGTTTTTCCTTCACAAATCATTTGGGTGTTTGATTTTCTTCATCTCCTTTCGATCGTGAAGCCCTGATAATCAATCTAACGCGTGTTCTTCTGATTAAAGTACTTGGATCTTCAAAGGTAATATTCTTCAACACCTCGATTTCGATTTTTGTGTTGAGATACGATGTTTCGACGTTATAATCATGATATATGAAGGGATATGTATATGATTATGAGTTTGTATAAGGATTCATCGATTATTGAGGAATTATTCAAGAACACCTTGAAAATCGAGTTGGAATTGGGGATTTTCACTAATTGTTGTTATAATCACGATTTCGATATTCATAATGGATTATTGATCATATCGAGATGTTTTGTTGGTTTGAAACACTTCGGGGGAATTAATAGTGGCTTATTGAGATTTGAGTGTAAACAACCGGAGTTTGGCCACAACGTATTCGATATAATGCCCCAATGAACTTAGTTTAATCGTATCGACGCTTTGAGTTCGTTATATTCGTGTTTAATTCGTGGTATTGATCGGATTGTTGGTAATTGTATCAATTAAGGTTGTTCGTATGACCGACACTTCATTTAGACTTTGTTCGTGGAAGGACTTTCTTCATCGGTATTGTGTAAGTTAATTCTTACTCTGCTAAAAGGATATTCATCCCTTTTGTTGTTGTTCATTCATAATCATAACTCATTCATCATTATATTAACCGTATCAAAACTTGTTGTTATCAATTAATCGTTTCAGTCATAAGGAACGACGGTTCCAATCTTTTCATTGAGCTGCCATTTATTTCATTACCATTCCACCTCGGTGAGTCATTATTCATTTTCGATGTCACTTTTGTTATATCGTGGCATTCCATATACGGGCGTGCCGTTGGTATGTGTAGATTTTCATGCTCTGCACATTTATGTCGTGGTGTTGGTTGTTGGCCTCACATTCGATCGTGCACACGAGTCAATGTGGTTCTCGTGAGACCGATTAGGTACAAGACCACGCGTGTATTCGATCGGTGGCTTGTGCACGACACATTTCCATCCCGGCGTAGTGTGGCGCCACCCTTTGAGCCGCATCGTTAGTTGATGCATATATCATGTTTGATTGCGTAAGTTTCGACTGTGATATTTCATAACTTCGTATATAATCATGATTGTGTATTTTCAACCCTTGAGGATTGTTGTTCTTTGTAATGCACTCGCTTGGGGATTTTGTTTTTCGTGTCTTGGCAAGGCAAAAGTACGGAGAACACGCCGACGCCGAGGAGTCCTGATACTAGTAGGGGGCCCCGATCTTCAGCTTATTCATGTTATTGTCCTTTATTTTCCGCCGCAGACTTTCATTTCAATACTCTGCTTATTTCGTTGTGTATTTTATCTTCATATAAAATACACTAGTATTCTGTGATTGTCCCGGTGTGTTATAACTAAACTCCTCATCTGAGTAATTATTGTTGTAATGTAGTTCGGTACTACATTTATCCTATGTAATTCATTCATTTTCATTCGCCTGGTGGGTCCCAGTTGGGGATTTACGGCACTGTAATATCCGCCTAGTTTGGGGTGTTATAATAATAGCTCCGATTAAATCTTGTTAATATGACATAAGACCATGTTACATGCATTCGAGTCGGAACTCTGTGAAAACTCGGGTTAATTGATTAGATTCAAGCCTTTTGTACTTAATCGCTATAAGAGCTCGATTAATCTTTTTCTTTCTTGATTAAGTCCGGTTGTAGCAAGGATTCACTATAATAGCTCCGATTAAGCCTTTACTTCTTGATTACATCCTGCTACTAGAGATAAGACCACGTTACATGCATTCGAGTCGAACTCTATGAAAACTCGAGTTTATTTATTAGATTCGAGCCTTTTGTACTCATAATTGGTTATAAGAGATCCGATTAATCTTTACTTTATGATTAAGTCTTGTTGTAGCAAGTATCGATATATTAGCTCCGATTAGGTCTTGTTAATAGGACATAAGACCATGTTACATGCATTCGAGTTGGAACTATGTGAAACTCGGTTTATTGATTAGATTCGAGCCTTTTGTACTTAATTGGCTATAACAACTCAATAGTCTTTTACTTCTTGATTAAGTCTTGTTGTAGCAAGGATTCGCATAATAGCTCCGACTAGGCCTTTACTTCTTGATAAGTCTTGTTAGTAGGAGATACAACCACGTTACATGCATTTGAGTCCTAACTCTACAAAACTCGGGTTTATTGATTATATTCGAGCCTTTGTACTGTAATTGGCTACAAATGTGATTAATCTTTTCTTTCTTGATTAAGTCTTGTTGTAGCAAGGATTCAATATAATAGCTCCGATTAAGCCTTTACTTTGATTACATCCTCGTAAATAGGAGACAAGACCACGTTACATGCATTCGTGTCGTAACTCTATGAAAACTCGAGTTTATTGATTATATTCGAGCCTTTGTACTCGTAATTGTTTATAAGAGCTCCGATTAATCTTTTTCTTCTTGATTAAGTCTTGTTGTAGCAAGTATCGATATAATAGCTCCGATTAGGTCCGGTTAATGAGACATAAGACCATGTTACATGCATTCGAGTCATAACTCGTGAAACTCGGGTTTATTGATTAGATTCGAGCCTTTGTACTGTAATTAGCTATAACAACTCCGAATAATCTTTTACTTCTTGATTAAGTCTTGTTGTAGCAAGGATTCGCATAATAGCTCCGACTAAGCCTTTACTTCTTGATAAGTCTTGTTAATAGGAGATAACACCACGATACATGCATTTGAGTCCGAACTATACAAAAACTCGAGTTTATTGATTAGATTCGAGCCTTTGTACTGTAATCTGGCTTCAACAAAGACCGATTAATCTTTTCTTTCTTGATTAAGTCTTGTTGTAGCAAGGATTCACTATAATAGCTCCTATTAAGACTTTACTTCTTGATTACATCCCGTTAATAGGAGATAAGACCATATTACATGCATTCGAGTCGAACTCTATGAAACTCGGGTTTATTGATTAGATTCGAGCCTTTGTACTCAAAGATTGGCTATAAGAGCTTCGATTAATCTTTTACTTCTTGATTAAGTCTTGTTGTAGCAAGTATCAGGTAATACCCTATTGTAATTCAAGAATTATCATTCAAGATTTATCATTCAAGAATTGTTACTCAAGAATTTCACTCATTATTAATCATTTGTCACTCGATTCACCATGGTATTCATCATTCGTGAGTAATTATATCGTATCAACCGCCATTCATCACTAATCTAATTGGAGTTTCGCCGTGTTTATCATCGCTGTCTTTTTCGCTGTGGGTCAGGCGTGAGGAGAAGCGCACGCAACGGACTCTTTTAGCGTAAGCTAATTGAGTACAGTAGCGCACGCTACCACTCAAGATTAGCGCACGCTAAGGTTGCTTCGCCGTAGTCCGTAAGGTACCTGACCGCAGTGAGCAGAGTAGCGCACGCTACGAATGGGAAGTAGCGCGCTAGTGAGTTGTAGTAGCGCACGCTAATATGTAGTGTAGCGCGCTAAGGACAGACAAAGGAGTCCAGTGGCTACCGGACCGCATCGATTAATTTTAGCGCACGCTATGTGTTGTTTTAGCGCACGCAATCGATATTATAGCGCACGCTAAATAATGGTTGTAGCGCACGCCATCGAGGCCGATCGAGGACAGCGCTTCGGATTCTAGTATCGGGCATCAAATTATTCGTTAGCGCACGCTAACAATGGGTTTTAGCGCACGCTAGTAGTATGGCCGTAGCGCACGCTACAAATAGGTACATAGCGCGCCACCGTGTTCTGACAAAGGTACCGACTACCCAAATTACTCGTTAGCGCACGCTACGCATGCGGCTAGCGACGCTAACCTCGGACTCAATAAATCGACAGCTTTAGCGATTTCGCCATTTGTCATCTCTTTCTCATTCTCTCGCCGGTTCTTGGCGATTTGGGCGATTTTGGAGAGTTCGTTCGAGCTTTTATCATCCATCATCATCTTCAAGTCTTTGAGCTGGATTATCATCACTTCATCATCTCCTTATCATCGAATCAAAGGTATTAATTTCGATCTAGAATTTCGGATTTTTGGGTTTTTCTTCCGATTTCTTCGTAAGCTCGATTATCATTGGAATATGTTAGATATGGATTATCTACCTTGATAAATATATTCCTACGGATTTAATGGTTATTTTCGAATTATTTCAAGAACCCTTGGGGTTGATTTCGTTAATTGGGGATTTTCCGATTGATGTTGTTGTAATCATGAATTATGGATTCCTAATGGATTATTGATATCATTGAATTGTTTTGTTAGTTCGAAATACTCAATTTGGTGTTGGTTTCACATATTCGGATCGATATTTTTCAAGTTGTGTGGTTGGTTATGTGTTCGCTGGAATGCCCTTTGAGTTTGATTATCGCTGTTTCGACCTTTGGGTTAGTCGTTTTGTTGCTTGATACGTATTGAACGATTGTTGGTAATTATTGTTATTCAAGGTTGTTCGAGCGACCGTATCTCGATTAGGACGTTGTTCGTGGGAAGGACTTTGTCATCGCTATCGACTAAGTTAATTCTTACCGGTTAAAAGGATACTCATTCCTTTTTGTTGTTGAATTACTCATAATCATAATTCATTCATCATGGTATTGATCATATTAAGACATGTAATTATCGAATAATCATTTCATTCACGAGGAACGACGCCCAAATCATTTCATCGATTATCAATCACTTCACTATTATTTTCATCTCTGTGAGTCATCTTGACCTTGTCGGATTATTATCATTATTCATTGATATTCATTATGGTCATTCTTATTCATATGACCTTCTCGGGTTCATATTGCGTGGCCGGGTGTGGCTTTGTGGAATTTTTAGTCGGGCACACGATGGTCATGTATCGGGTTCACCGATACATCGGACCATGCACACGGTAACGCTTACCTCCGTGAGACTAATTAGGTACAAGGACGGGTGTGTCCGGCCATTCGCCTTGTACACTTGCACGTAATATTACGGCGTACTATGATACTCCTCTTCACGTAATTCATAACTAAGGATATTTCATAATTTCGCTTAATTCATGATTGTGTATTTTCAACCCTCGAGGATTGTTGTTCTGTAAATGACTCGCTGGGGATTTTGTTTTCGTGTCACTACAAGGCAAAGGCACAGAAGAGCATGTTGACGGCGACGAGTCCCAAGTGATACTAGTAGGGGGCCCTACCATTTCGCTTGCTTTAGTCATTTCAATATTTCAGCTTATTCCGTCATTTGTATTTTTCCGCCGCAAATTCCGCTTGAGTTGCTTATTTGTTCAGGTGGTGTATTTTATCTCCATATAAAATATACTAGTATTCTGCTTGTCCCGTGTAATGTACTTAAACTCCTCATCGGAGTACTTGGCAATATAATGTGGTTCGTACTACAATTATATTATTTAATTCATCATTTTCATCTCGCTCGTGGGTCCTGGGGGATTCACGACCGTAATATCCGCCTAGTTTGGGGTGTTACAGAGTTGGTATTGGAGCGTGGTTTTGAATACTACCTCCAAGTCATGTCTCGCTTGAAATCATCGCTATCGACTAGTATCATTGACTTTCGCGTCACGTGTGACCCGTGCAAATGCCGAGCCAATCGTACCAAGAATCGTAAGATTTCTAATGCCATGGTATAATTTCTCGCATTAATCATTCATTCATAATTCATCGCTAACAATCCTCAATCATCATTGTCATTTTGACCAAGACGGTCAAAGTTAACTCATTTATAACTCGATTCATTTCATTATTCAGCTTGTTGATCAGAAGATCAAATCATTAATCATGTTCAAGATAATCATGTCACCTCGCTAATCATTCATGTAATCAATGTGTTAGAGCGCGTATGCTCATTTTCATCATCTCATGTCATAATCATAATGTATTATTCATGCGGGAATATAATCATCATGTGACTTTCCTACTTCAAGATGGAGAGGGCAGAAGAGGACGTGGAGGACGAGGCCGTGGAGCGGCCGATCCCAAGAGCTCGTGGTGAATACACGTGCAAACGCGAGGAATAATGTTAATTCATCGAGCAATGACGCCGCCACTCATTCACCTCGGACGCGATCATTCACTATCGGGAGTTGTACTGGACACGGCTCGGCCGAGGGTGTCCGGTTGACCCACTCGCTTTATGCAGGCATGATGGCCCAAATGACGCAGATGGCACAACTTATGGAGACGATGCATAACTCCGTCAATCGACCAACAGTTCCTCCGCCGCCACCTCGAGGCAAGAGAGGAATGTGAGTAATATCATCGGCGATATCTCTCGCAGGCCACCTACTTTTGAGGGCCTGCCTGAGTCGGCAGATATCATTCATTGCCTCGAGCATTTCGAGAAATTGTTTGTTATGGTAGAGTGTCCCAAGGACACAAAGTTTCTGCTGCGGCTTACTACCCGGGTAAGAGCGCACATTCTGGTGGTTATCGCTGAAGCCCACCGAAGGATCTTGTACTTGGGAGCAGCTCAAGACTCTCATGATGGAGAGGTATTATCCGGCCCCACTCGCAGAGGCCAAGTCGCCGTAATTACTCACCCCGACCCTCGCCAGACGAGGATGTTCTCGCCATTGCCGAGAAATTTCAGAACTTCTTCCTTTCGCCTCATCTATCATTTATTCAGAGGCGGATAAGATCAAGTATTTCAGCAAGAGGTCAAACCCCGTATGAGACTTCGCCATTTAATCATAATTGCAAAGACGTTGGCCGAATTCATTGAGAAAGCTCACCTACGAGCTTACATCGCTAAGGAAATTGCTAAGCAAAGAACCTTCGTCTCGCTAGCAAGAAATCGAAGAATCGTAATCACTCAAGGCGGTTAGACAACCTTCAAGAAACCCCGTGCAAGGGCTCTACTTTTCCGAGCGACCTCCCGTGTTGTCTAAACCCGCTAATCTCGCCTCGAGCGCGCCCGCCATCACCTGCTTTAATCGTGGGGATCTTGGTTACCTCAAGATCAAGTGCCTGAGACAGACTATCACATGTCATAATTGTGGAATTGCCGGGCATAAGGCCCGCTTTGCCGTAGGACTCCAAACCTACTCGACGTCATCTCGTGCACCTAAGCAACACTGCTCGTAATCAAAGACTTCAATCAGCTGCTTAAAACGACAGAGCGACTAAAGGTGGAGCTTTTAGCCATCGGGGAGCGTCCTGCCGGACTAGCAAGCCCCTGATTTATGAGATGAAGAAGACCGATGATCCAGAGGCCCGAATGATCTCGTGTACACTCGATATTCTATCTCAACCTCGTGTGTACCCTTTTTGATACCGTGCATCGCATTCATTCATTTCCGAGTCATGTTTGAGTAGACTACGCCGGGTAGTGCTACTAGTTGTGAGCCTTATGTCATCGGGCCTACCCGATGGTAGACGAATTATCGTAATCGTGAGATTCTGTAATCGTCCGATTCTGGCCATGGTCGTATGGCTGTGGACCTAATCGTGGTAGATTTGCCGAGGGATGACATCATCTTGGGTATTGATTGGATGGATCGTCATGATGCCATCATTAGTGTCCGTAAGCGTATGGTCACTATCATTTCGCATTTATGGGGTTGAATGTGTGTTTCAGGAAGTAATCCCGGCCGCTCGTAAGGTCATTAATTTGATGAAAGCAAGAAGGTTGCTCAATCAGTGGATGTGTCGTTATTGGTGCTATATGGCCAAACCGATAAGTCATCAAGAATGTTAACGGATATTCCGTGGTGAGGGAATATGCCGATGTTTTTCCGCACGAGTTACTCCGGTTTCGCTTCCACAGAGGGATGTGGAATTCCCGATTGAGTTGGAGCCGCACCGATGGCCCCGACCAAATGCAGAATTAAAGAACCAACTTGAGGAGTTGTTCGAGAAAGGTTATATCCGACCGAAAGCGCCCCCGTGGGGAGCACCAGGTTGTTTGTCAAGAAGAAGGATGGTTCATTTCGCTTATGTATTGATTATCGGAGTCAACAGGTGACGATCAAGAACAAGTATCCCTTACCCCGTATTGATGATCTTTTAGATCAACTTCGTGGAGCTTCAGATTTTCCAAGATCGACCTAAGATCCGGATATCATCGCCATGGATCCGAGAGTCTGATATCGCGAGGACAAATAAGCTTAACACGCTATGTGTAACACCCCAAACTAGGCGGATATTACAAAGGCCGTGATCCCCAACCGGGACCCACCGTGCAAATGAAAATGAATGAATTACACAGATAAAATGTAGTACCGAACTACATTACAACAATAATTACTCCGATGAGGAGTTTAGTTACAACACACCAGACAATACTGAATACTAGTGTATTTTATATGAAGATAAAATACACAACACCGAATGAAACGGAGTATTCAAATGAAAGTCTCATAGCTGAAAATAAAGGACAATAGCATGAATAATCAAAGATCGGGGCCCCTACTAGTATCACTGACTCGACGCCGCGTGTTCTCCCGTGCTTTTGCCTTGCCAAGACCTCGAAAACAAAATCCCCAAACGGGTCAAGCATAAAGAACAACAATCCTCAAGGGTTGAAAATACACAATCATGATTATATCTCAAATTATGAAATATCCTGCCGAAACATACGCAATCAAACATGCTATATGAATCAACTAACAGTACGGCTCAAAGGGTGGCGCCACACTACGCCCGGGATGGAAATGTGTTCGTGCACAAGCCACCAACGATCGAATACACGCGTGGTCTTGTACCTATTCAGTCTCACGAGACACAGTGACTCGTGTGCACACCCAATGTGAGGCCAACAACCAACACACGACATAAATGTGCCCGACATGAAAATCCTACACATACCAACCGCACGCCAAGATGACCCGAATGCCACGATATAACAAAAGTGACATCGAAAATGAATAATGACTCACCGAGGTGGAATGGTAACGAAATAAATGACAACTCAATGAAAAGATTGGAACCGCTGCTCCTTATGATCAAGTGATTAATTGACAACAAGAAGTTTTGATACGGTTAATATAATGATGAATGAGTTATGATTATGAATGAACAACAACAAAAGGGATGAATATCCTTTTAACCGAGTAAGAATTAACTTACTCAATACCGATGAAGAAAGTCCTTCCACGAACAAAAGTCCTAAATGAAGTGTCGGTCGCACAAACAACCTTAATTCAATACAATTACCAACAATCCGATCAATACACGAATTAAACACGAATATAACGAACTCAAAACGTCGATACGATTAAACTATGTTCATTGGGGCATTATATCGAATACGTTGTGGCCAAACTCCGGTTGTTTACAATCAAATCTCAATAAGCCACTATTAATTCCCCCAAGAAGTGTTTGAAACCAACAAAACATCTCCAATATGATCAATAATCCATTATGAATATCCAAAATCGTGATTATAACAACAATTAGTCGAAAATCCCCAATTCCAACTCGATTTTCAAGGTGTTCTTGAATAATTCCTCAATAATCCAATGAATCCTTATACAAACTCATAATCATATACATATCCCTTCATATATCATGATTATAACGTCCAAAACATCGTATCTCAACACAAAAATCGAAATCCAAGGTGTTGAAGAATATTACCTATGAAGATCCAAGTACTTTAATCCAAAAAACACGCGTTAGATTGATTATCCGGGCTTCACGATCGAAAGGAGATAAAGAAAATCAAACACCCAAATGATTTGTGAAGGAAAAACCCTCCTCAAGCTTTCTCTCGGTTGAAGGTGAAGAAAAGGGAGAGAAATGGGCTCAAATGCTCAAAACGAATTTAAAGGAGTCGATCGCTCGCCGACACGGCCCGCGCCGATTGGCACGGCCGTGTCGCACGCTTGGCCGACAGGACTCGACCGTGTCCTCGCTTGACAAGGTCGCGCGCGAGGGCCTTCCGATAGTGACCCGTCCGACAGCCGACTGGCATGACTCGACCGTGTCCCGGAACACGGCCGGCGTGTCGGCAATGGTTCGCTTATCCTAAGAGTCCGACTGCCGCGCTGCACGACACGGCCGGGTCCTCGAGGCGTAGACTTCGCATTTCCGGAAGAGTACGGCACGGGCTGTGTCGACGACACGGCCGAAGTTCGGTCGGCGCGGATCGCCAATAATCAAAATGAGCGGTGAGCTAAAACGACCATAACTCTCTCGTCCGACCATTGACTCACCGCTTGAACCATTGGAAAGCTAATTCGATGCTCTAATATATTGCAAGATTTAGAATTTTTGGAATTACCAAAATTAATGGTGATCTAACAAAGTCGAACTCATATGAGGAAAGTTGAAACAATGAACAATAACGATACACAACTCAAGTTTTTCCGAATGGTGAACACTTGAATGAACATGATTGATGAATGATTATAATCGAGTGAAAAATACACCGAGTGACAATTACAGATCGATAATTACCGAATGAAAATGAATGAATTACAACCGGTATTACATACACTTCTTAAAAGAGTTTCGTCTCGAAACTAAGGGTCAAACAACTCGGAAAAACTCTCCCGCATACTATCCTCGGTTTCCCAAGTAGCCTATTCGACTCCGTGTCTAGACCACTGAATCTTGACCAAAGGAATCGACTTATTCCTCAACTGTTTGATTCACCGCTCCAACACTCGTACAGGACGCTCCTCGTACGAATGATCATTCGCGATCTCGATTACGAATCAAGTATGTGACTCGGGTCGGCAACATACTTCCGCAACTGAGAGACGTGAAACACATTATGAATTCGGCTCAATGCCGGAGGTAAAGCCAATCGATAAGCTAACTCGCCTACTCGATCCAAAATTTCAAACGGTCCAATGAATTTCTGACTCAACTTCCCCCGTTTTCCGAAACGGAAAATACCTCGACTCGGGGATACCTTGACCAAAACGTGGTCACCCGTCTCGAACTCTAGTGGTCGACGACGATTATCTCGCATATGATTTCGCCGACTGAGTCCAACATACGACTCTTGATCAAAGCTACCTTATCCCGGTGGCTATAAGCATATCGCTCGGTGCCGATTGATTCGACAAGTCATCCTAATACAAAGGAGATCGACAACGACGACCGCATAAGGCCTCGTAAGGTGCCATCTTAATGGAAGCATGCCAACTATTATAATACGTGAACTCGATCAACGGTAGTTGGGCTTCCCAATCGCCCTTCCAATCGAGGACGCAAGCTCTCAACATGTCCTCTAATGTCCGAATAGTCCTTCTCTCGATTGTCCGTCTGACCGAGGATGAAAGGCAAGATCGAGATTAAGCCGAAGTTCCCATAGCACGATGAACTCGATTTCCAAAATGTGACACAAACCGTCTGTCACGATCGAAACGATACTTTTAGGAGTACTGCAGCCTCACTATCTCTTTGATGAATAATCGCAAGTCTCTGACCCCAAGTATCCTTAATCTCAAGAAAATGAGCTGATTTAGTAAAGCAAACCGCGATCGCCGTATCGTATTCATGCCACGACGACTGGCCGGCAATTCGTGATGAATTCCATAGAAATGTCTTCCCACTTCCACTCCTAATAGGGAGAGGTTTCAAGATACCCGCCGGCCGCCGATGTTCAATCTTAACTTGTTGACAAAGTTAAGCATCTCGAAACAAATTCTCGCGACTTCGCTCATATTACTCCACCGTAATTTTGTTTCAAGTCCTTGTACATCTTGTCGACCCCTGATGAATGTAATAAGGGGTAGCATGAGCTTCTCTCAAAATAGAGTTTTTCAAATCGCTATTCGCCAAGACGCACAACCGGTTCTTATACCTCAAAAGTCCATCCTCGTGGACTACGAATCCGTGGGCTTTCCCCGAGCCACATCTTCACGGATGCGCAACAATGAAGGGTCTCGAACTCGATTCTCTCTCGATTACCTCTCAAGTGACGATGAAATCTCTAACATACAAAGTCGTCCCGAACTCGCCGGCTGCACTCGATCTCGGTCTAAGGAATTCCTCGCTAAAGCTACTGAATCAAGTAAACGAGCAAGCATTTGCTCTCGAACGGACTTACGACTCAAGGCGCTTGCGACAACATTCACCTTGCCCGGTGGTAAAGGATCTCGATATCAAAATCTTTGATTAGTTCCAACCACCGCCCTGCCGCATATTTAACTCCTTGTGAGTAAATATATACTTCAACCCTTGTGATTGGTGAAGATCTCGACAGTGATTCCATAAAGGTAACGACGCCAAATTTCCAACGCGAAACCACTTGCTAGCTCCGCCGTGGTTGGATAATTAACTAGCTAATCCGAGGAAACATCGGATTTACTTAATATGTTTCGAGGTTGCCAATCTCGGATAGTCTCTGCCTTCGAGGGTCGACACGAACTCGCCGATGAAATCACATGCCCGAGAAAGTCACTGACCTCCGTAACTCACATTTAGAAAACTTTCCATAAAGTTGCTCGCCTCAACACGCCGAGAACCCGAAGAAGATGAACCTCGTGTTCCTCTCGCCAAGAGAATAATCAAAATGTCTTCGATGAAGACAACAACAAACCGATCCAAAAAAATCGATGAAAACCCGATTCATTAACTCCCCGAATACCACAGTGCAATAGTTAGCCCGAACGGCATAACTACAAACTCATAATGACCATAGCGTGTACGAAACGCTGTCCTCGCGATATCCGACTTCGAATCCGCAATCGTGATATCCGCATCCTAAGTCGATCCTCGAAAATACCGAGGCTCCTCGGTTGATATAAAAGATCATCAATACGGGGTAAAGGATACTTATTCTTGATCGTCACCCGCTCAATTCCTTAATCAATACACAAACGGAACGAACCATCCTTCTCCTTGACAGATCACACCGGTGCTCCTCACGGGACGCAATCGGTCAAGATGACCTTCCTCGAACTATTCCTCAAGTTGAATCTTCAACTCCTCATTCTGCCGGGTCATCCGATACGGTGCCTTCGATAAAGGGGACGCACTGCCCAACTCACTCCCGAATTCCACTACTCTATGTGAAGGCAACCAGATAACTCGCTCTGAAATACATCGTCAATCGATGACAATGATACCCCGAATGATTGAACACTTCAATTGCCCTAGAATGGTCAATCGATAAAAAGAGATACCAATAATGATTGAACAACTCGATTGCCTTAGAAAGGCCAATCAATGAAGATGATACAATGAATGTTTGAATAACTCGATTGCCTTTGAAAGGCCAATCGATGAAAATGATACAATGAATGATTGAATGACTCGATTGTCTTAGAAAGGCCAATCGATGAAAATGATACAAAGAATGATTGAATAACTCGATTGCCTTAGAAAGGCCAATCAATGAGAATGATACAATGAATGATTGAATAGTTCGATTGGAATTTCTTCGCTCGCCATAATAAAAATTCTACTGAACAACGGGATTACTTCAAGCACACATTCGACAACCAACAACGGAAAGATAGCGACCAAACGCTAACAAACACCGAGGATAGTATCAAGACGGTTAAACCAACTAATACCGAAAATTACATCGCCCTAAGATAAGTTCACCACGATTAGATCCATCAACCAATCGCGTCATTAAGCTTAATTCGTATGATTCCGAAAATTCTTCCATCGTCAGTAGACCGATGGTATGAGGTCCACAAGCAATAGAACTATCCCAAATAAGTCTATTCAAGCATGATTCAAAATGAATGAATGCGTGTACCAAAGATCAAAAGGTACACACAAGTTGAAATAGAATTACGAGTATACCCGAAATCATTCGACCACCGGATCGCCGATCCTCCTCATCATATGAATTGGGACTTGCCGGTCCTCGAACCGACGCTCCTGCCTCGATAAATACGAGCTCCAACTCTATTTGCTTCCATTGTCTTAAACGACGATGACAAAGCAACGATTCTCAAACGCCGGTTGTTTCGGCTCGAGATGCCACGAGCCGACTTGGAGTCCTTTCCGCAAAACGGGACTTATGCCCAAAATTCCCACAATTATAGCACGTGATAGACGGTTTCGTACACTCAGCCGAAATGACCCGCGCCCACAATTGAAACAGTGATGGCCGAACCGCCGCCGAATGAGATCCCGCACGATTATGCGCCGTAGAGGTCGCCGTAAACGATAGGATCGACACGAGGCTTCTGAAGGTTGATCGACCGCCGATTGATTACGCTTCGCTGATTTCCGTTGACATATGCAAAGTTGCCGCCAATTTCTTAGCAAACGCTTCAGACGGGAGAGTTCTCTCGATTAATCCGGCCGAGTGGCGCAATGATGATTGAGCAACCGCACATGGGTCATCATGGCCTGCATAAAAGTGAGTGGATCAACCCGAACATCTTCTCGATCGAGCCGAGTCCTCGGCACGATTTCCCGCATCGAGTGATTATTTTTCGGGTTTCGTCCGCACCGCGCCTCTCCCCGCATCTCTCGATGCCTCTCTCCATACCAAGTAGGAAGGTCGATAATGATTATATTACCCGCATGATTAGCACGTTATGATTATGTCATGAGATGAGGAAAATGAGTATACATGCTCTAACTTAGTGATTATATGAATGATTTATCAAGTTACATGATTATCGATGAAATTCTTGAAATGATTATCTTGAATAACTTAACAAGATTGATAATATGATCATCCGATTGACAACCGAGTAATGAAATGAATTGAGTAATTAATGAGTTAACATGATCGTCCCGATTATTAATCGAGTAATGAAATGAATTAAGTGATTAATGAGTTAACATGATCGCCCTAATCACAATGAATGATGATGTTTGAGGATTGTTAATTGATGAATGATGAATGAATGATTATTGCCGTAAATTATACCATGGCGTTAGAAATCTTACGCTCTTTTTGGCCGATTGCTCGGCATTTTCACAGTCACACGTGACGCGAAAGTCCAATGATACTAGTCCGATGACAATGACTTCAAATGAGACATGACTCTAAGGTAGTATTCAAAACCACGCTCGATACCAACTCGTAACACCCCAAACTAGGCGGATATTACAAAGGCCGTAGATCCCCAACCGGGACCCACCAGCAAATGAAAATGAATGAATTACACAGATAAATGTAGTACCGAACTACATTACAACAATAATTACTCCGATGAGGAGTTTAGTTACAACACACCAGACAATACTGAATACTAGTGTATTTTATATGAAGATAAAATACACAACACTGAATGAAACGGAGTATTCAAATGAAAGTCTGCAGCGGAAAATAAAGGACAATAGCATGAATAACTGAAAGATCGGGGCCCCCTACTAGTATCACTGGGACTCCTCGACGTCAGCGTGTTCTCCCCGTGCTTTTGCCTTGCCAACACCTGAAAAACAAAATCCCCAAACGGGGTCAGTTACAAAGAACAACAATCATCAAGGGTTGAAAATACACAATTATGATTATATCTGAAATTATGAAATATCGTGTCGAAACATACGCAATCAAACATGCTATATGAATCAACTAAAAGTACGGCTCAAAGGGTGGCGCCACACTACGCCCGGGATGGAAATGTGTCCGTGCACAAGCCACCAACGATCGAATACACGCGTGGTCTTGTACCTAATCACCCCACGAGACACATCGACTCGTGCACACCCAATGTGAGGCCAACAACCAACTCAGGAAATATATGTTCCAGACATGAAAATCCTACACATACCAACTGCACGCCAAGATGACTCCTAATGCCACGATATAACAAAAGTGACATCGAAAATGAATAATGACTCACCGAGGTGGAATGGTAACGAAATAAATGACAAATTAATGAAAAGATTGAACTGCTGCTCCTTATGATCAAGTGATTAATTGACAACAACAAGTTTTGATACGGTTAATATAATGATGAATGAGTTATGATTATGAATGAACAACAACAAAAGGGATGAATATCCTTTTAACCGAGTAAGAATTAACTTACTCAATACCGATGAAGAAAGTCCTTCCACGAACAAAAGTCCTAAATGAAGTGTCGGTCGAATGAACAACCTTAATTCAATACAATTACCAACAATCCGATCAATACACGAATTAAACACGAATATAACGAACTCAAAACGTCGATACGATTAAACTATGTTCATCAGCATTATATCGAATACGTTGTGGCCAAACTCCGGTTGTTTACAATCAAATCTCAATAAGCCACTATTAATTCCCCCAAGAAGTGTTTCAAACCAACAAAACATCTCCAATATGATCAATAATCCATTATGAATATCCAAAATCGTGATTATAACAACAATTAGTCGAAAATCCCCAATTCCAACTCGATTTTCAAGGTGTTCTTGAATAATTCCTCAATAATCCAATGAATCATTATACAAACTCATAATCATATACATATCCCTTCATATATCATGATTATAACATCCAAAACATCGTATCTCAACACAAAAATCGAAATCCAAGGTGTTGAAGAATATTACCTATGAAGATCCAAGTACTTTAATCCGAAGAACACGCGTTAGATTGATTATCCGGACTTCACGATCGAAAGGAGATGAAGAAAATCAAACACCCAAATGATTTGTGAAGGAAAAACCCTCCTCAAGCTTTCTCTCGCTGAAGGTGAAGAAAAGGGAGAGAAATGGGCTGAAATGCTGAAAACGAATTTAAAGGAGTTGATCGCCTCGCCGACACGGCCCGTGCCGATTGGCACGGCCATGTCGCATACCTGGCCGACAGGACTCGACCGTGTCCTCGCTTGACACAGCCGCGCGCGAGGGCCTTCCGATAGGACCCGTCCGACAGCCGACTGATGACTCGACCGTGTCCCCGAACACGGCCCGCGTGTCGCCATGGTTCTCGCTTATCCGAAGAGTCCGACTGCCGCGCTGCACGACACGGCCGGGTCCTCGAGGCGTAGACTTCGCATTTCCGCATTTAGCACGGCACGGGCCGCTGACGACACGGCCGAGTTCGGCCGGCAAGATCGCCAATAATCAAAATGAGCGGTGAGCTAAAACGACTATAACTCTCTCGTCCGACTCCGATTGACTCACCGTTTGAACCATTGGAAAGCTAATTCGATGCTCTAATATAATGCAAAGATTTAGAATTTTTGGAATTACCAAAAATTAATGGTGATCTAACAAAGTCGAACTCATATGAGGAAAGTTGAAACAATGAACAATAACGATACACAACTCGAAGTTTTTCCGAACGGTGAACACGGTGAATGAACATGATTGATGAATGATTATAATCGAGTGAAAATACACTGAGTGACAATTACAGACTGATAATTACTGAATGAAAATGAATGAATTACAACCGGGTATTACACTATGGTCATTATGAGTTTGTGGTTATGCCGTTCGGATTGACTAACGCACCTGCGGTATTCATGGAGTTAATGAATCGGGTTTTCATCGACTTTTTGGATCAGTTTGTTGTTGTCTTCATCGATGACATTTTGATTTATTCTCGTGACCGGGAGGAACACGAGTTTCACCTTCATCAAGTGCTCGACGTGTTGAGAAGAGAACAACTTTATGGGAAGTTTTCCAAATGTGAGTTCTGGATGTCCGAAGTGACTTTTCTCGGACATGTAATTTCATCAGACGGAGTTCGTGTCGACCCTCAGAAGACGGAGGCTATTCGATATTGGTTACCTCCAAAGAACGTTAAGGAAATCCAAGTTTCTGATTAGTGGGTTATTATCGGCGATTTGTAGAGGGATTTTCTAGAATTGCTCAACCCTTAACGAACCTTTTGCTAAGGATAAGAAATACACGTGGTCCGACGCGTGTCAACGGAGTTTTGAGGAACTCAAGAGCCGGTTAATGTCAAGACTGTACTTTCCTTGCCGCAGGGACTAAGGATTTGTGGTTTATAGTGATGCGTCCTGGACAGGTATCGGATGTGTACTCATGCGTAACGGGAAAGTTATCGCTTATGCTTCAGTGGCAATTGAGACCTTACGAGGTTAATTATCCGACCCACGACCTGAGCTAGCAGCCGTGGTGTTCGCTGAAGATTTGGCGTCATTACCTTTATGGCGTCA
Organism: Orobanche coerulescens; assembly: GCA_033398695.1. Taxonomy (NCBI): domain Eukaryota; kingdom Viridiplantae; phylum Streptophyta; class Magnoliopsida; order Lamiales; family Orobanchaceae; genus Orobanche; species Orobanche coerulescens. Next base: position 22,537 of record JAWKAU010000431.1, on the reverse strand, counting down.
CCGCCGATATTCACCGATCATAAGAGTTTAAAGTATATATTTACTCATAAGGAGTTAAATATGCGCCGTAGACGGTGGTTGGAATTAATCAAAGATTATGATATCGAGATCCTCTACCACCCCGGCAAGGCGAACGTTGTCGCCGACGCCTTGAGTCTTAAGTCCGTCAGAGCAGATGCTTGCCTATTTAATAGCTTGTATGAGCTTCAATAGGAATTCCTTAGACCCGAGATCGAGGTCCGGCTTCAGCGAGTTCTGGGGCAACTTTGTATGTTAGAGATTTCATCGTCACTCGAGGGGGCAATCCGAGAGAATCGAGTTCGCACTCATCATTGTTGCGCATCCGAGAGGATGTGGCTCAGGAAAGCCCTCGATTTGTGGTCCACGAGGACGGACTTTTGAGGTTTAAGAATCGGTTGTGCGTATCGCGAATGACGAGTTGAAAACTCGATTTTGAAAGAAGCTCATGCTACCCTTATTTTGTTCATCCTGGGTCTAGCAAGATGTGCAAGGACTTGAAACAAAATTACCGGTGGAGTAATATGAAGCGAAGTTGCGTAATTTGTTTTGAGATGCTTAACTCACAACAAGTTAAGATTGAACATCGACCGACGGTATGTCAAACCTCTTCCTATTCCCGAATGGAAGTGGGAAGACATTTCTATGGATTTCATCACGCTTGCCGACGAGTCGTCAGTGGCATAAATACGATCCGGTGATCGTGGACCGCTTAACTAAATCACCATTCCCTTGAGATCAAGGATACGTGGGGTCCCGAGAGACTTGCTCAACTGCTCATCAAAGAGATAGTCGATCGCACTGCACTCTAAAAGTATCGCTTCCGATCGTGACGGATGGTTTGTGTCTCATTTTGGAAATCACCATCGTGCTATGGGAACCTAAACTTAATCTCGCATCGCTTCATCCTCATCTGACGGACAATCGAGAGGACCATTCGACATTAGAGGACATGTTGAGGGCATGCGTCCTCGATTGAAAGACGATTGGGAAGCCCAACTACCATTGATCGAGTTCACGATAATAATAGTTGGCATGCTTCGATCAAGATGGCACCTTACGAGGCCTTGTATGGTCGCCGTTGTCGATCTCCGTTGTGTTGGGACGACTTATCGAATCAATCGGCACCGAGCCCGATATGCTTATAGATGCCCGTGAGAAGGTAACTTTGATCAGAGTCATTTGTTGATTTCGTAGTCGGCGTAAATCATACGCAGATAACCGCCGCCACCATTAGAGTTCGAGGCCGGTGACCATGTGTTGGTCAAGGTATCCCCGAGGCGTGGTACCTTCCGCTTTGGGAAGAGGGGAAAGTTGAGTCCGAGATTCATCGACCATTTGAGATTTTGGATCGAGTAGGTGAGTTAGCTTATCGATTGGCTTTACCTCCTGCTGAGCCGAATTCATAATATGTTTCATGTCTTCACTGAAGTATGTTGCCGACCCGAGTCACATACTTCAGTTCGACGATATCGAGATCGCCGACGATCATTCATATGAGGAGCGTCCTATGTGAGTTTTAGAACGACGAATCAAACAGTTGAGGAATAAGACGATTCCATTGGTTAAAATTCAGTGGTCTAGACACAGAGTCGAAGAGGCTACTTGGGAAACCGATGATAGTATGCGGGAGAGTTACCCCGAGTTGTTTGACCCTTAGTTTCGGGGACGAAACTCTTTTAAGGGGGGTGTATGTAATACCCGGTTATAATTCAGTAATTATCATTCAGTATTTATCATTCAGTAATTGATACTCAGTAATTTCACTCATTATTAATCATTTGTCACCGATTCACCATGGTATTCATCATTCAGAGTAATTGTATCGTGTATCAACCGTCATTCATCACTAATCTAATTGGAGTTTCGTGCCGTGTTTATCATCGTTGTCTTTTTCATTATGGGCTGTGCATGAGGAGTAGCGCACGCTACGTACTCTTTTTAGCGTACGCTAATTGAGTACAGGTAGCGCACGCTACCACTCAGCATTAGCGCACGCTAAGGTTGCTGCCCGCAGCCCGTAAGGTACCGACCGCAGTGAGTTATGAGTAGTGCACGCTACGAATGGGAAGTAGCGCGCGCTAGTAAGTTGTAGTAGCGCACGCTAATATGTAGTGTAGCGCGCGCTAAGGACAGATCAGGTTGAGTCCAGTGGCTACTGGACTGCACTGGATTAATTCTTAGCGCACGCTATGTGTTGTTTTTAGCGTACGCAATCGATATTATAGCGCACGCTAAATAATGGTTGTAGCGCACGCTATCGAGGTCGATCGAGGACAGCGCTTCGATTCCAGTACTGGGCATCAAATTATTCGTTAGCGCACGCTAACAATGGGTTTTAGCGCACGCTAGTCGTATGGCCGTAGCGCACGCTACAAATAGGTACGTAGCGCGCGCTACCGTGTTCGGACAGTGGGTACTGGACTACCCAAATTACTCGTTAGCGCACGCTACGCACAAGGGCTAGCGTACGCTAACCTGGACTGGCTATAAATCGACACTTTAGCCGATTTCGCCATTTGTCATCTCTTTCTCATTCTCTCGCCGGTTCTTGGCGATTTGGGCGATTTTGGAGAGTTCTCTTCGAGCTTTTATCATCCATCATCATCTTCAAGTCTTTGAGTCGATTATCATCACTTCATCATCTCCTTATCATCGAATCAAAGGTATTAATTTCGGATCTAGAATTTCGATTTTTTGGGTTTTTCTTCCGATTTCTTCGTAAGCTTCGATTATCATTGGAATATGTTAGATATGGATTATCTACCTCGATAAATATATTCCTACGGATTTAATGGTTATTTTCGAATTATTTCAAGAACCCTTGGGGTCGACTTCTGCTAATTGGGGATTTTCCGATTGATGTTGTTGTAATCATGAATTATGGATTCCTAATGGATTATTGATATCATTGAAGTGTTTTGTTAGTTCGAAATACTCAATTTGGTGTTGGTTTCACATATTCGGATCGATATTTTTCAAGTTGTGTGGTTGGTTATGTGTTCGCTGGAATGCCCTTTGAGTTTGATTATCGCTGTTTCACCTTCGGGTTAGTCGTGTTTTGTTGCTTGATACGTGTATTGAACGATTGTTGGTAATTATTGTTATTCAAGGTTGTTCGAGCGACCGTATCTCGATTAGACGTTGTTCGTGGAAGGACTTTGTCATCGGTATTGAGTAAGTTAATTCTTACTCGGTTAAAAGGATACTCATTCCTTTTTGTTGTTGAATTACTCATAATCATAATTCATTCATCATGGTATTGATCATATTGAGACTTGTAATTATCAAATAATCATTTCATTCACGAGGAACGACGGTTCCAAATCATTTCATTGGATTATCAATCACTTCACTATTATTTTCATCTCGGTGAGTCATCTTGACCTTGTCGGATTATTATCATTATTCATTGATATCCATTATGGTCATTCTTATTCATATGACCTTCTCGGGTTCATATTGCGTGGCCGGGTGTGGTCATGGAATTTTTAGTCGGGCACACGATGGTCATGTATCGGGTTCACCGATACATCGACCGCACACCGTAACGCTTACCACCGTGAGACTAATTAGGTACAAGGACGGGTGTGGCCGGTCATTCGCCTTGTACACTTGCACGTAACATTACGCGCATATGATACTCCTCTTCACCGTAATTCATAACTAAGGATATTTCATAATTTCGCTAATTCACGATCAGGTATTTTCAACCCTTGAGGATTGTTGTTCTCAGAATCGACTCTATTGGGGATTTTGTTTTCGTGTCACGGCAAGGCAAAGGCACGGAAGAGCATGTTGACGGCGATTTAGTCCCAAGTGATACTAGTAGGGGCCCTCATTTCGCTTGCTTCACCATTTCACTATTTCAGCTTATTCCGCTATTTCTATTTTTCCGCCGCAAATTCCGCTTGAGTTGCTTATTTGTTCAGTGGTGGTGTATTTTATCTCCATATAAAATATACTAGTATTCTCGTTTGTCCCGTGTAATGTACTTAAACTCCTCATCGGAGTACTTGGTAATATAATGTGGTTCGTACTACAATTATATTATTTAATTCATCATTTTCATCTCGCCCGTGGGTCCTGGCCGGGGATTCACGGACCGTAATATCCGCCTAGTTTGGGGTGTTACATATCGATATAATAGCTCCGATTAAATCTTGTTAATATGACATAAGACCATGTTACATGCATTCGAGCCTAACTCGTGAAACTCAGTTTATTGATTAGCTTCGAGCCTTTGTACTCGTAATTGGCTATAACAACTCCGAATAATCTTTTACTTCTTGATTAACTTTGTTGTAGCAAGGATTCGCATAATAGATCCGACTAAGCCTTTACTTCTTGATAAGTCTTGTTAGTAGGAGATAAAATTACGTTACATGCATTCGAGTCTGAACTCTACGAAAACTCTGGTTTATTGATTAGATTCGAGCCTTTTGTACTTAATTGGCTACAACACCGTGATTAATCTTTTCTCTCTTGATTTAGTCTTGTTGTAGCTAAGATTCAATATAATAGTTCCGATTAAGCCTTTACTTCTTGATTACATCATGTTAATATAATACAATACCAAGTTACATGCATTCGTTTAGTAAATCTATGAAAACTATAGTTTATTTATTATATTCGATCCTTTTTGTACTCAAAATTGTTTATAAGAGCTCCGATTAATCTTTTACTTCTTGGTTAAGTATTGTTGTAGCAAGTATCGATATAATAGCTCCGATTAAGTCTTGTTAATATGACATAAGACCACGTTACATGCATTCGTGTCGGAACTCTATGAAAACTCGAGTTTATTGATTATATTCGAGCCTTTTGTACTCAGAATTGTTTATAAGAGCTCCGATTAAGGAGCTATTTAAGGAGCTTTTGTCGGTTAGTGCTGGGGAGGAGAGAATCTTGAAGATTGTAGCATACAAGGTGGCGAAAAGAGAGGCTAAGAGGGCAGTGGCTAAGGCTAAATGTGAGGCGTATGAGGAGATGTACAAGCGCCTAGACTCCAAAGAAGGAGAGAATGCTATTTTTAAACTAGCGAAAGCTAGGGAAAGAGGGCGGCGCGACCTGGGTCCCATTAAGTTTATTAAGGATGATTTGGGTCAAGTGTTAGTGAACGATGTGGCTATTAAGGAGCGGTGGAATAGGTATTTTTTCGAACTTTTCAATGAGGCTAGAGGTAGTGACTCGGTGGTGCAAGAAGTTAGTCTATCTTCTGCTCGTTCGTTTAGTTCCTGTGAGAGCATCAGCAAGGAGGAAGTAAAGGGTGCCCTAATGAAAATGGGTAGAGCTAAGGCTGTAGGCCAGGATCAGATCCCTATTGAGGTGTGGCTTTGTCTGGGGGAAGTCGGAGTTCAGTGGCTAGCAGAGCTATTCAACATCCTCCTCAGAGGCTCTAAGATGCCGACAGAGTGGAGGCATAGTATTGTCGTGCCTTTTTTCAAGAACATAGGCGATGCTCAGAGTTGTAGTAACTATAGGGGTATTAAACTCCTCAGTCATATTATGAAACTTTGGGAAAGAGTGGTGGAATGCAGGGTTAGAAGAGAAGTTGAGATCTCAGAGACCCAATTTGGCTTCATGTCGGGGAGGTCCACGACTGAGGCCATTCATCTCGTCAGACGCCTTATGGAGAAGTTTAGAGAGCGACGTAAGGACCTCCATATGGTGTTCATAGATCTAGAGAAGGCTTATGATTTCACTCCGTGCGATGTTATTTGGAGGAGCCTAGTAGAGAGGAGGGTGTCGTTGCCGTTCGTTAGGGCGATCCAAGACATGTACTCCCAAGCTAGGACGTGCGTTAGGACCCCAGTTGGTGACACCCAGTATTTTCCAGTTGAGATAGGACTACACCAGGGGTCGGCGCTAAGCCCTCTTCTCTTTGCTCTAATCCTTGACGTCATTTCGCGAGGGATTCAAGATGGCATCCCGTGGTGCATGCTTTTGCCGATTTACGACAGTGTTAGTGGCGGAGTCGATGAGGGAGGTGAACTCAAGTTGGAGCTTTGGAGGGCTAAGTTAGAATCCCAAGGCTTGCGTGTGAGCCGGCCTAAGATCGAGTATCTCCGTGTAACTTTAGTGGTGAGGCCAACGAGGAAGATGTTGAGGTAATGATTATGGATCGATCGCACTCGCATTTAATAAGTTCAAGTATTTGGGTTCGATCATTCAAGGAAGGTGAGTGTGAAGATGATGTCACACATCGATCAAGGCGGGGTGGATAAGATGGAGAGCAATGACAGGGGTCCTGTGCGACAAGAAAGTCCCTATAAAGATGAAGGGTAAATTTATAGAGCGGCAATCCGACTTGAAATGTTGTATGGCTCGAATGTCGGGCGATGAAGAAGTCGCTATAGAAAGTTGGAAGTGGCTGAAATGATAATGTTACGTTGGTCGGTGGTCACACAATGTTAGATAGAATTGCGAACGGGTTTTCAGAACGCTACTGAAGTGGCGCCCATTTCAAATGAAAGTTAGGAAAGGGAGATTGAGATGGTTTGGCCACGCCCGCAGAGAGTGCATATCCGCTCCGGTGAGGAGGGTCAAGAGTTTAATGGTTGTCGGGGAGAGGAGGAGAGGCAGACCGAGGAGGACGTGGGAGGAGCAACTGAGATTAGATTTGAAGGCCTTAAACCTTTCCGAGACCATGACTGTTGATAGGTGCGCTTGGAGGCGCCAGATCAGAGTTGTTGATTCTTTTGTAGGGAGCGTTGCTGTAGTTGAGAGCCTCAGGGTTGGGTTGTCTCGGTTAGGTTTGACCTAAAGCATTTCATTTTTACTTTTATTGTATATTTTATCCTATTGTCTTTGCGTGTGGTGTATTTTTGACAGGGTGCTGTGCGCAGAGCCAACCTCTCTTTTGTTAGAGCAGCGTTCATCGGGAGTGAAGTAGCGAAATTCCGCTTAGGTTTGTTCCATGTGGATCAAGCCATGAGCTCTGTATGGTCTCAAGCTTTTTCGAATCATTTGTTTTCCTTTGTATTTATCACACAAGATTCTCCGTGCACTAAGTCGGGGTCTTCACGGAAACAAATTTCTCCCTACCGTAATAAGTAGGGGCATGGTCTCACGCATATCTTACTCCTCCCTGCACTCGCTCCGAGCGGATATACCGGGTATGTTTGGTTTGGTTTTTTTAGCTCCGATTAATCTTTTACTTCTTGAATAAGTCTTGTTGTAGCAAGTATCGATATAATAGCTCCTATTAAATCTTGTTAATATGACATAAGACCATGTTACATGCATTCGAGCCTAACTCGTGAAAACTCGGGTTTATTGATTAGATTTGAGCCTTTTGTACTCATAATCGATATAATAGCTCCGAATAATCTTTTACTTCTTTATTAAGTCTTTTTGTGGCAATGATTCGCTATAATAGCTCCGATTAAGCCTTTACTTCTTGATTACATCCTCGTTAATAGGAGATAAGACCACGTTACATGCATTCGAGTCCTAACTCCGTGGAAAACTCGAGTTTATTGATTAGATTCAAGCCTTTGTACTGCATTGGCTATAAGAGCTCTCGTTAATCTTTTCTTTCCGATTAAGTCCTCGTTGTAGCAAGGATTCACTATAATAGCTCCGATTAAGCCTTTACTTCTTGATTACATCCTGCTAATAGGAGATAAGACCACGTTACATGCATTCGAGTCTAACTCTATGAAAACTCGAGTTTATTAATTAGATTCGAGCCTTTGTACTTAATGGCTATAACAACTCCGAATAATCTTTTACTTCTTGATTAAGTCTTGTTGTAGCAAGGATTCGCATAATAGCTCCGACTAGGCCTTTACTTCGATAAGTCTTGTTAGTAGGAGATACAACCACGTTACATGTATTCGAGTCCGAACTCTACAAAAATCGGGTTTATTGATTATATTCGAGCCTTTTGTACTGTAATTGGCTACAACAAATGAGATTAATCTTTTCTTTCTTGATTAAGTCTTGTTGTAGCAAGGATTCAATATAATAGCTCCGATTAAGCCTTTACTTCTTGATTACATCCTAAATAGGAGACAAGACCACGTTACATGCATTCGTGTCGAACTCTATGAAAACTCGAGTTTATTGATTATATTCGAGCCTTTGTACTGTAATTGTTTATAAGAGCTCCGATTAATCTTTTTCTTCTTGATTAAGTCTTGTTGTAGCAAGTATCGATATAATAGCTCCGATTAGGTCTTGTTAATGAGACATAATACCACGTTACATGCATTCGAGTCGTAACTCTGTGAAACTCGGGTTTATTGATTAGATTCTAGCCTTTTGTACTCAGAATTAGCTATAACAACTCCGAATAATCTTTTACTTCTTGATTAAGTCTTGTTGTAGCAAGGATTCGCATAATAGCTCCGATTAAATCTTGTTAATATGACATAAGACCATGTTACATGCATTCGAGTCGGAACTCTGTGAAACTCAAGTTTATTGATTAGATTCGAGCCTTTGTACTGTAATCGATATAACAACTCCGAATAATCTTTTAATTCTTGATTAAGTCTTGTTGTAGCAAGGATTCGCATAATAGATCCGACTAAGCCTTTACTTCTTGGTAAGTCTTGTTAGTAGGAGATAAAATCACGTTACATGCATTCGAGTCTGAACTCTACGAAAACTCGGGTTTATTGATTAGATTCGAGCCTTTGTACTGCATTGGCTACAACAAATGTGATTAATCTTTTTTCTTGATTAAGTCTTGTTGTAGCAAAGATTCAATATAATAGCTCCGATTAAGCCTTTACTTCTTGATTACATCATGTTAATAGAAGACAAGACCATGTTACATGCATTCGTGCTTAACTCTATGAAAACTCGAGTTTATTGATTATATTCGAGCCTTTTGTACTAATTGTTTATAAGAGCTCCGATTAATCTTTTACTTCTTGGTTAAGTCTTGTTGTAGCAAGTATCGATATAATAGCTCCGATTAAGTCTTGCTAATAGGACATAAGACCACGTTACATGCATTCGTGTCTAACTCTATGAAAACTCAAGTTTATTGATTATATTCGAGCCTTTTGTACTGTAATTGTTTATAAGAGCTCCGATTAATCTTTTACTTCTTGAATAAGTCTTGTTGTAGCAAGTATCGATAAAATAGCTCCGATTAAATCTTGTTAATATGACATAATACCATGTTACATGCATTCGAGTCGAAACTCAGAAAACTCGGGTTTATTGATTAGATTCGAGGCTTTTGTACTCATAATCGATATAATAGCTCCGAATAATCTTTTACTTCTTGATTAAGTCTTTGTTGGCAATGATTCGCTATAATAGCTCGATTAAGCCTTTACTTCTTGATTACATCCTGTTAATAGGAGATAAGACCATGTTACATGCATTCGAGCCTAACTCGTGAAAACTCGAGTTTATTGATTAGATTCAAGCCTTTGTACTGTAATTGGCTATAAGAGCTCGTTAATCTTTTCTTTCTTGATTAAGTCCCGTTGTAGGAAGGATTCACTATAATAGCTCCGATTAAGCCTTTACTTCTTGATTACATCCCGTTAATAGGAGATAAGACCACGTTACATGCATTCGAGTCTAACTCTATGAAAACTCGAGTTTATTAATTAGATTCGAGCCTTTGTACTGTAATTGGTTATAAGAGCTTCGATTTATCTTTTACTACTTGATTAAGTCTTGTCGTAGCAAGTATTGGATATAATAGCTCCGATTAAGTCTTGTTAATAGGACATAAGGCCACGTTACATGCATTCATGTCGGAACTCTATGAAAACTCGAGTTTATTCATTAGATTCGAGCCTTTGTACTCAAAGATTGTTTATAAGAGCTCGATTAATCTTTTACTTCTTGATTAAGTCTTGTTGTAGCAAGTATCGATATAATAGCTCCGATTAAGTCTTGTTAATAGGACATAAGACCATGTTACATGCATTCGAGCCTAACTCCGTGAAACTCGGGTTTATTGATTAGATTCGAGCCTTTGTACTCGTAATCGCTATAAGAGCTCCAATTAATCTTTTACTTCTTGATTAAGTCTTGTTGTAGCAAGTAATAGATATAATAGCTCCAATTAAATCTTGTTCATATGACATAAGACCATGTTACATGCATTCGAGTCGGAACTCTGTTTCGGGTTTATTGATTATATTCGAGCCTTTTGTACTGGGATTGGCTATAACAACTCCGAATAATCTATTACTTCTTGATTAAGTCTTGTTGTAGCAAGGATTCGCATAATAGCTCCGACTAAGCCTTTACTTCTTGATAAGTCTTGTTAGTAGGAGATAAAACCACGTTACATGCATTCGAGTAACTCGTGAAAACTCGGTTTATTGATTAGATTCGAGCCTTCGTACTTAATCGATACAACAAATGTGATTAATCTTTTCTTTCTTGATTAAGTCTTGTTGTAGCAAGGATTCGATATAATAGGTCCGATTAAGCCTTTACTTCTTGATTACATCCTCGTAAATAGGAGACAAGACCACGTTACATGCATTCGTGTCTAACTCTATGAAAACTCGAGTTTATTGATTATATTCGAGCCTTTTGTAAATGTAATTGTTTATAAGAGCTCCGATTAATCTTTTTCTTCTTGATTAAGTCTTGTTGTAGAAAGTATCGATATAATAGCTCCGATTAGGTCTTGTTAATGAGACATAAGACCATGTTACATGCATTCGAGTCGTAACTCAGAAACTCGGGTTTATTGATTAGATTCGAGCCTTTGTACTGTAATTAGCTATAACAACTCCGAATAATCTTTTACTTCTTGATTAAGTCTTGTTGTAGCAAGGATTCGCATAATAGCTCCGACTAAGTCTTTACTTTTGATAAGTCTTGTTAATAGGAGATAAAACCACGATACATGCATTTGAGTCCGAACTCTACAAAAACTCGAGTTTATTGATTAGATTCGAGCCTTTGTACTTAATCACAACAAATCCGATTAATCTTTTATTTCTTGATTAAGTCTTGTTGTAGCAAGGATTCACTATAATAGCTCCTATTAAGACTTTACTTCTGATTACATCCTCGTTAATAGGAGATAAGACCATGTTACATGCATTCGAGCCTAACTCTATGAAAACTCGAGTTTATTAATTAGATTCGAGCCTTTGTACTTAATCGCTTATAAGAGCTCCGATTTATCTTTTACTACTTGATTAAGTCTTGTTGTAGCAAGTATTAGATATAATAGTGTAACACCCCAAATCCTATCAAGTTATTACAGGTTGTGGACCCCACACCAGTGATCCACCAAAGCGAACACGACTAAAATACAACAAATCGACTAAAATAGGAAATCACACTCTACTATGATGTCCGACATACTATTCCGATATGGAATTTCAACGACAAGGATGGGCCTACGTGGCCAAAATAAAATACAACAACATCCACGAGCCTTGCTCGATAATACAAAACGACAACGATTGAACAAAATCGAGAACTCCAAACCGTCTGACCGACATGAACCCAAAATATCTCGACTAGTATCGCCGAATGCCTCGCCGCCATCGCCATGCCCCGTGTCTCAACTCTCTCCTCGCAAGTACCTAAAACATGAAAACATGTTCCGCCACTGGTCACCATCCAGAATAATGAATATCAAATACATGCACAACATGATATGCATCCAAAGGCAGAATAAACAGTACAACAATGGTAGTACGAGATGCTCACAAACCAAAGTAAGAATCAAGCATTCGTGGAACACTATGCCCACGGCATACGATCAATACCTGCTCAATAGGTTAGAACATAAGTGCCCAACGGCGAATCATCAATATAGAACACAACAATACGTTACCCGAAGGTAAATCAATCCAACGCTGAAATAAATAAAGATCACAATGTCCGAAGGCTCCAACGGAATTACCGTTACATCACAATGGCTCGAAGCCCTCACCAAGCCGCTAAAATATCACGATGGCCTGAAGCCGAACACCCGAAGCCGTAAATCATCACAATACAGATCTCAAAGAAACAAACTCGACCGCCGAACATACCCTGCGTATGAACGCTCAATCACAAAACGTCAAACTCATCCAATACTACGGACGATCAAAGTTGTACGGCTCAAAGATGGACATCACAAGACGCCCGATCCGAATGTGTCCGTGCACATGTCCGCCCCGTATTTGGAATCCGCATATACGTGGGACAATGTACCTAATTAGCCTCACGAAACTACGCCTCGTGTGCACACCCAATGCGGAATAATATCCACCAATGACTATATATGTGCCTCGCTAAAAATCCTACACAATAACCAATCTAACGCAGATATGATTCCGGATATGTCACGATACAACATGACAACGAAACTCAAAGGATAACACATCCAATACAAATCATACGACTCACCAAGTGAACGATGACACACGAATAATGAAAGATCGACACGACCAACAATATTCCAAACAACCATCCTGGGATCAAAATCCCTAAGGACCGATTAACACGAGCAACGATCACAACACAACAGTTCGGGAAATCCTCAACCTTCAACGATCACAAAATTACCGAGTTCACAAGAATAATAGTGTGCTGCCTTGAATCGGTCAACACGACAATAATAATTCAACGGATGGGAACTATCCTCGACAGTCCCAATTCAATACTTCGATTACCGTAGAACGGCTAATCGATAACAATTATACAACGGATGGGAATTATCTCTTTGACAACGGATGGGAATTATCTTTGATAATCCCAATTCAATATATCGATTACCTTAAGAGCGGACAATCGATAATAATTATACAACGGATGGGAATTATCTTTGATAATCCCAATTCAATATATCGATAACCTTCAGAACGGTTAACCGATAACAATTGTACAACGGATGTCACGGCACCTTTAATCGGTTACCGATAACGAAGATAATAATCGAATACGTCAATGCCTTCAATCGGCCAAAACGACATCAATAGAAAAACACTGATATCAATAATGACGATTCACAAAAAATATCTTGATGGAACATCAATCAATAATAACAATCGATACGTCGATGCCGCGAACCGGCTATCAACAACAATATCTCAAAGGAACATCAATCAACAATAACAATCGATATGTCGATACCGCGAACCGCTATCGACAACAATATTACCAACAAGTACCGCAATACTGGATCGCCATTTACGAACAACAATAATATTTGGCATAATTTGCCAAGGGTATCGTATCAAACAATCCCCGATATCAACAAAATCATAAAGAGACCAAGTCTCAAATGATACACACATTCATACACATACATGATAACATTAATCTCATCGACCAAAGATAAGTATAAAACTTGCCTCAAACCGAAGGCGAGAAAGTCCTTCCACGATCAACGTCCTACCACGAATCGATCAACGGCGTCCTCCGACAATCACAAGCACTCGAACAACCTTGAATGAAATACAATTCATTCGATAACACGATATCGACCGAAAACGACACAATAGATAATTCCGATTCCAACACGAACACATACTATACTCGTATTTATCCGTATACACACACATATATATAATATACATACATCACATATATATATATATGTGATATATATATATATATATATATATATATATCCCCACATGACACACACACACACACACACACACTTCACGGCACACACTAAACAATTTATATATATATATATATATATATATATATATATATATATATATATATATACAACACACACCCAACACACAAGATATATATAACAATATATATATATAACACACAAGACACATACCGCACCTAACAACACACACACTATATATATATATAATTGAAAAACACACAAAACCTCACCAGAAAGAAGCCGATCGGCCTGTGTCCGAAAAAACTCCCATGCCGAAATCGCCGCGGAAAATTGTCCCGCCGACTTCGCCCAACTCCGGTCCGCTTCCGCCCATGGCCGGTTTTCACCCAACTCTCCGCCCGCAACTCCGCCGGAATATGTCAAGCCTCTCCGCCGTCTGCTCGGACAGAAACTACCTCCGGCCGCCGAAACAATGGAGCCTCGCCCATGGCCGGAAACTATGAAGAACCGGCGCCTGAGCTCCGTCTCGCCAGAAGAAGAAAAAAAAAATGCCGGCTGGATTCTCCGTTCGAATCAGATGTCGACGAACAGCTCGACCGGATTTGCAACGCCTTCCGATCCGGAAATTTCGATCGGCCGCCGCCGAGCTCCGGTCGTCGCCGGAGATGTCAGTCCTCTACTCCGGTCATCAACTCCAGTCCGAAGTCGGGACTGAAGAAGCCGCTGCCCGTCCTTAACTCTACCTCGCCGGAAAAAAAAGAAATGGGAGAGGTGGAGAGAAGAGAGAGAGGACGAGAGGGATAGATGACGGAGAGAGAGAAGATGGCAACAGGAAAAGAGAAAAAAAAATGAGAGAGGGAGGAGAGAGGAAAGGTGAGGGAGAGGGATGATAACATAATATATATATATATATATATATATATCTATGATATATAACGTGAGGGAGGGAAGGTGAGGGAGAGAGAGATGACAAAAGTGAGAGTAACATGATAATATATATATATATATAAATGATACCCCAAAGATACCCTTGCCCCGAAAGTTGACCACGAGGAAGGTTCCCACCACCTACCACGCATTACGTACGTAACTTCAGGGCGTAACGTATGTAATCGTAATAAATTAGCGTACGTAAAGTTATACAGGTAGCGTACGCTATGGCTATAAACTTAGCCAAAATTCCAAACTCGCCAAGCAACAACCAAACGACGAAACCAAATCGTCGACCAGTATAAATATTTCGATCCCGAAATATTCTAATGCAATATACATTGTATCGGTCCAAACAACAACACTTGTACAATTCCAAATGAATACGTACAACTCAATACTAACACGAAAAAAAAAAATTTACCCCCGGATATTACATACTCCCTTAAAAGAGTTTCGTCTCGAAACTCGTGGTGCACAAGTCGGGCACATAATATTCATCAGATAAGAAAACAACATCTCCAGGAATACTCCTCAATACGAGCAATTCCGCCCGAGCAATCGGGCCGACCCCACGGGTCCCCACGCCTCCTCCGCCCGAACAAGGCGAAAAAGTCAAGTGATAAAGACACTCAACCAAATGCGAGATTAGCCGAATCATGACTCCTCCGCCGAGACCACCAGAAGTCGCACCACCCGCAAGACTCAGAATACCGGCCATACACACCGCGGGTGCCTCCCATTGTACATGTCTACGATCATCTGTACACTCCCGCTCTCATCGCATCGGACGCCCATGCAATCACGGACTCGCACTCACAAAAGAAAATAACAATGCACGAATAGTCATTGGGACCATATCAAGGCACGCCCAAGTCCTCACGACTTGACGCCTCGAATCACAAGAACGATTACCCGATCATCATAAAAATCTCTGCACAGACCAAAAGGAAAGAAAATCACATCAAATGACTCAAGTGTCAAGATTCTCAGATACAATGATAACAAGATAGATCAATAATAAATGGTTCACAACCGCAATATTAAAATACAGACCGAGTCAAACATCAATCCGAGAGACAAGGAAAATACAAATCAAGGTTACATCTCAAATGTTCCCGAAATCAACATTCTCCAGATCATCGAGCTCCTCGATTTCATCGATTCGAGGAAGACCCTAATCTGAACTCGCTACTTCCCCTCGGGTGTCCATACCTCTGACTCCCAAAGCCCGATATGACCCCTTGGATGAAGTACGGACTGAAGTAATAAAATCTCTCGAGGCCCATGAGCACTCTCAAGACCTACTGGCACTAGAACTCCTGCAGTATTCTGAAGGTGTCCCTGCCTCCCACACAGAAAATAAATAATAGCTGGCATCGTACATCAAGTACTCACATGCCCCGCTGAATCACAGTTAAAACAAACAAATAACTCGTCGCCCGAGAAGAAAATGCTTTCCTGCACGGCCGACTAGAAATGACCTCTCGACGCCTGAGCTCGATGTCCCTCCGAACGAATCGGCCTCCTAATCCTCTCACCAAGAAATCAAGGATCCTTCCGAGTAAGCCTCGATCGAAAGCTCGCTCCAAGAGCCTTCTCGATGAATTCGCCAAGTGAGTTACACTGATCAACAACCGCATCCTCAATCAAGGGTTCAACCTCTTGTTAAAATACTTGATCTTATCCGCCTTAGTACGGATAATGATGAAGTAACTGAAGAAGTCCTTGAAACTTCTCAGCAATAACAATAACACCCTCGTTCTCGACGGATTCGGGGTTCAAAACCTCCGATAACTTGGCTTCACGAAGTGGAGCCGGATAATACCTCTCTAACATGAGAGTCTTGAACTCGATCCAAACACAATCACGATCGGTGGGTTCTCGAGCACGACTCCGAAAATGATTCGCCAGCCACCAAAGTACTTGTACGAGGTTTCGGGTTTTGGCCCATTCTGCGGCCTCTACCCCCTCTGTCACGTCCTCTTTCCAGACTGAAAGAATAACGTTCAATCATGACCATAGCTCAAATACGCCTCAACGGCCAAAATGCTAGGTCAACGCAAAACACGAGTATACATACTCAACAGATAAACAATCATGTCGATCGCGCTAATCATAGCCGATACAGAGCCCACATGCTCCAAAGCAAATAATCATAAATAAATTGCACCCGATCGTCACATACAAGTGTCAACAAAACAGGTTTAATCAATGACATAATGAATGTATGCACATAAAAGAGAATAGAGTCCTTACAAAGGTCATACGAAGCTTCGAGGTCTTGCGATACTAGTCTTCACCGACGACGCTCGATGAAAGAATGACTCATACAATCGTCCAACTATCATGACTCACAAAGCCCGATCGTCTGCATTGTCATAACTCGACAAATTTCGCTTACTACCGCGTTGGTAGAGCCACATAACACACAAGCCAGGTATCTCACAACCCAACTCTCTGATACAATCTTCTGTAACACCCCCAAATCCCATTGGGTTATTACAGTGCCGTGGACCCCACACCAAGTGATCCACCAGGCTAATCGATAACAATTATACAACGGACGGGAATTATCTCTTTGACAACGGATGGGAATTATCTTTGATAATCCCAATTCAATATATCGATTACCTTTAGAGCGGACAATCGATAATAATTATACAACGGATGGGAATTATCTTTGATAATCCCAATTCAATATATCGATAACCTTCAGAACGGTTAACCGATAACAATTGTACAACGGATGTCACGGCACCTTTAATCGGTTACCGATAACGAAGATAATAATCGAATACGTCAATGCCTTCAATCGCCAAAACGACATCAATAGAAAAACACCGATATCAATAATGACGATTCACAAAAATATCTTGATGGAACATCAATCAATAATAACAATCGATACGCCGATGCCGCGAACCGCTATCAACAACAATATCTCAAAGGAACATCAATCAACAATAACAATCTATATGTCGATACCGCGAACCGCTATCGACAACAATATTACCAACAAGTACCGCAATACCTTGGATCGCCATTTACGAACAACAATAATATTTGGCATAATTTGTCAAGGGTATCGTATCAAACAATCCCCGATATCAACAAAATCATAAAGAGACCAAGTCTCAAATGATACACACATTCATACACATACATGATAACATTAATCTCATCGACCAAGACAAGTATAAAACTTGCCTCAAACCGAAGGCGAGAAAGTCCTTCCACGATCAACGTCCTACCACGAATCGATCAACGGCGTCCTCCGACAATCACAAGCACTCGAACAACCTTGAATGAAATACAATTCATTCGATAACACGATATCGACCGAAAACGACACAATAGATAATTCCGATTCCAACACGAACACATACTATACTCGTATTTATCCGTATACACACACATATATATAATATACATACATCACACACACATATATATATATATACACAATACAACCCACAATATCTATATATATATATATATAAATATATATATCCCCACATGACACACACACACACACACACACACTTCACGGCACACACTAAACAATTTATATATATATATATATATACAACACACACCCAACACACAGTATATATATAACAATATATATATAACACACAGTACACATACTGCACCTAACAACACACACAACATATATATATATATATAATTGAAAAAACACACAAAACCTCACCAGAGAAAGAAGCCGATCGGCCAGGTCCGAAAAAAAAACTCCCATGCTGGAAATCGGCCGCCGGAAAAATTGTCCCGCCGGACTTCGTCCAACTCCGGTCCGTTTCCGTCCATGGCCGGTTTTCACCCAACTCTCCGCCCGCAACTCTCGCCGGAATATGTCAAGCCTCTCCGCCCGCTCCGACAGAAACTACCTCCGGCCGGAACAATGGAGCCTCGCCCATGGCCGGAAACTATGAAGAACCGCGCCCGAGCTCCGCCTCGCCAAGAAGAAAAAATGCCGCCGGATTCTCCGCTCAATCAGATGTCGACGAACACTCGACTGATTTGCAACGCCTTCCGATCCGGAATTCCGATCGCCGCCGCCGAGCTCCGGCCGCCGCCGGAGATGTCACCTCTACTCCGGCCATCAACTCCAACCATGCCGGATCAAGAAGGCCGCCTGCCCTTAACTCTACCTCGCGAAAAAAAGAAATGGGAGAGGTGGAGAGAAGAGAGAGAGGACGAGAGGGAGAGATGACGGAGAGAGAGAAGATGGCAACAGGAAAAGAGAAAAAAAAAATGAGAGAGGGAGGAGAGAGGAAAGGTGAGGGAGAGGGATGATAACATAATATATATATATATATATGATATATAACGTGAGGGAGGGAAGGTGAGGGAGAGAGAGATGACAAAAGTGAGAGTAACATGATTATATATAGATATATATATATATATATATATATATATATATATATGATACCCCAAAGATACCCTTACCCCGAAAGTTGACCACGAGGAAGGTTCCCACCACCTACCACGCATTACGACGTAACCTCGTGGCGTAACGCATTTAATCGTAACAAATTAGCGTACGTAGTTACACAGTAGCGACGCTATTGCTATAAACTTAGCCAAAATTCCAAACTCGCCAAGCAACAACCAAACGACGAAACCAAACCGTCGACCAGTATAAATATTTCGATCCCGAAATATTCTAATGCAATATACATTGTATCGGTCCAAACAACAACACTTGTACAATTCCAAATGAATACGTACAACTCAATAGTAACACGAAAAAAAAAAAATTACCCCCGGATATTACAAATAGCTCCGATTAAGTCTTGTTAATAGGACATAAGACCATATTACATGCATTCGAGTCGGAACTCTGTGAAACTCGGGTTTATTGATTAGATTCGAGCCTTTGTACTCGTGGCTATAAGAGCTCCGATTAATCTTTTACTTCTTGATTAAGTCTTGTTGTAGCAAGTATTCGATATAATAGTTCCGATTAAATCTTGTTAATATGACATAAGACCATGTTACATGCATTCGAGCCTAACTCGTGAAACTCGGGTTTATTGATTAGATTCGAGACTTTTGTACTGAATTGGCTATAATAACTCCGAATAATCTTTTACTTCTTGATTAAGTCTTGTTGTAGCAAGGATTCGCATAATAGCTCCGACTAAGCCTTTACTTCTTGATAAGTCTTGTTAGTAGGAGATAAAACCACGTTACATGCATTCGAGCCTAACTCGTGAAAACTCGGGTTTATTGATTAGATTCGAGCCTTTTGTACTGTAATCGATACAACAACCGTGATTAATCTTTTATTTCTTGATTAAGTCTTGTTGTAGCAAGGATTCAATATAATAGCTCCGACTAAGCCTTTGAGTCTAACTCAGAAAACTCGGGTTTATTGATTAGATTCGAGCCTTTTGTACTTAATCGATACAACAACCGTGATTAATCTTTTCTTTCTTGATTAAGTCTTGTTGTAGCAAGGATTCAATATAATAGCTCCGACTAAGCCTTTACTTCTTGATTACATCCTCGTAAATAGGAGACAAGACCACGTTACATGCATTCGTGTCGAACTCCATGAAAACTCGAGTTTATTGATTATATTCGAGCCTTTTGTACTTAATTGTTTATAAGAGCTCCGATTAATCTTTTTCTTCTTGATTAAGTCTTGTTGTAGCAAGTATTGATATAATAGCTCCGATTAGGTCTTGTTAATGAGACATAAGACCATGTTACATGCATTCGAGTCGTAACTCAGAAACTCGGGTTTATTGATTAGATTCGAGCCTTTTGTACTCGTGGATTAGCTATAACAACTCCGAATAATCTTTACTTCTTGATTAAGTCTTGTTGTAGCAAGGATTCGCATAATAGCTCCGACTAAGCCTTTACTTGATAAGTCTTGTTAATAGGAGATAAAACCACGATACATGCATTTGAGTCCGAACTCTACAAAACTCGAGTTTATTGATTAGATTCGAGCCTTTGTACTTAATTGGCTACAAATTTCCGATTAATCTTTTATTTCTGATTAAGTCTTGTTGTAGCAAGGATTCACTATAATAGCTCCTATTAAGACTTTACTTTGATTACATCCTGTTAATAGGAGATAAGACCATGTTACATGCATTCGAGTCCTAACTCTATGAAAACTCGAGTTTATTAATTAGATTCGAGCCTTTGTACTTAATTGTTTATAAGAGCTCCGATTTATCTTTTACTACTTTATTAAGTCTTGTTGTAGCAAGTATTAGATATAATAGCTCCGATTAAGTCTTGTTAATAGGACATAAGACCATATTACATGCATTCGAGTCGGAACTCGTGAAACTCGGGTTTATTGATTAGATTCGAGCCTCAGGTACTGTAATTGTCTATAAGAGCTCCGATTAATCTTTTACTTCTTGATTAAGTCTTGTTGTAGCAAGTATTCGATATAATAGCTCCGATTAAATCTTGTTAATATGACATAAGACCATGTTACATGCATTCGAGCCTAACTCGTGAAACTCGTGTTTATTGATTAGATTCGAGCCTTTGTACTTAATTGGCTATAACAACTCCGAATAATCTTTTACTTCTTGATTAAGTCTTGTTGTAGCAAGGATTCGCATAATAGATCCAACTAAGCCTTTACTTCTTGATAAGTCTTGTTAGTAGGAGATAAAATCACGTTACATGCATTCGAGTCCAACTCTACGAAAACTCGGTTTATTGATTAGATTCGAGCCTTTGTACTTAATCGCTACAAAGAATTGTGATTAATCTTTTCTTTCTTGATTGAGTCTTGTTGTAGCAAAGATTCAATATAATAGCTCCGATTAAGCCTTTACTTCTTGATTACATCATGTTAATAGAAGACAAGACCACGTTACATGCATTCGTGTTTTAACTCTATGAAAACTCGAATTTATTGATTATATTCGAGCATTTTGTACTCATAATTGTTTATAAGAGCTCCGATTAATCTTTTACTTCTTGGTTAAGTCTTGTTGTAGCAAGTATCGATATAATAGCTCCGATTAAGTCTTGTTAATAGGACATAAGACCACGTTACATGCATTCGTGTCTAACTCTATGAAAACTCGAGTTTATTGATTATATTCGAGCCTTTGTACTGTAATTGTTTATAAGAGCTCCGATTAATCTTTTACTTCTTGCATAAGTCTTGTTGTAGCAAGTATTGGATATAATATCTCCGATTAGGTCTTGTTAATGAGACATAAGACCATGTTACATGCATTCGAGTCGTAACTCTGTGAAACTCGGGTTTATTGATTAGATTCGAGCCTTTGTACTGTAATTGGCTACAACAGCTCTGATTAATCTTTTATTTCTTGATTAAGTCTTGTTGTAGCAAGGATTCACTATAATAGTGTAACACCCCAAACTAGGCGGATATTACAGTGCCGTAGATCCCCAACTGGGACCCACCAGGCAAATGAAAATGAATGAATTATACAAGATAAATGTAGTACCGAACTACATTACAACAATAATTACTCCGATGAGGAGTTTAGTTACAACACACCAGACAATATCAATACTAGTGTATTTTATATGAAGATAAAATACACAACACCGAATGAAACGGAGTATTCAAATGAAAGTCTCATAGCTGAAAATAAAGGACAATAACATGAATAATCAAAGATCGGCCCCTACTAGTATCACTAGGACTCCTCGACATCAACATGCTATTCCCTGCGCTTGCCTTGCCATGACCTAAAACAAAATCCCCAAACCGGCCGCTAAACAGAACAACAATCCTCAAGAGTTGAAAATACACAATCATGATTATATCCGGTTATGAAATATCTTGTCGAAACATACGCAATCAAACATGCTATATGAATCAACTAACAAGACGCCTCAAAGGAAATGGCGCCACACTACGCCCGGATGGAATGTGTCCGTGCACAAGCCACCAACGATCAATACACGCGTGGTCTTGTACCTAATCGCCTCACGAAACAATCAATCTCGTGTGCACACCCAATATGAGGCCATCAACCAACACACGACTATAATGTGCCCGACATGAAAACCCTACAC